>JAUELO010087799.1:0-29340 GCA_032357855.1 Amphibolips quercusostensackenii | reverse complement strand
AGCACCACAGTCATGCCTCAGCCTCCATATTCACCGGATTTGGCCCCCAGTGACTTTTTTCTTTTCCCAAAACTGAAAAGACCCATGAAAGGACATCGATTTTCAACGATTGAGGAGATAAAAACTGCATCGCTGGGAGAACTCAAAGCTATACCACAAAATGATTATCAGAAGTGCTTCGATGATTGGAAAAAGCGTTGGCACAAGTATATTATATCTGAGAGGGATTACTTTGAAGGGGACAACATAAATATTCAGAAATAAATTAGTATTTTTTAAGAAAACCATAAAGTCACCACATTTCTTGAACACACCTCGTATAGTTTCTAAAAAAACTAATACTCAGGAAAGAGAATATTTCTAACACTGCACAAAAGGAGTAAATATAAGAGGTATGATTTAGTTGAAAATTCATTTATTGTGTTAAAAATTATTTTTAGGTTGAAAATTTATCAGTTTGGTCCAAAATTAACTATTTGCTTAAAAAATAATCTTTTTAGGTGAAGATTTATCATTTTAGTCAGAAATGTATTTCATTGGCTCAAAATTTAATAATATTCTCTTGAAAATTCTTTTTTTTTTTGTTGAAATATGATTTTTTGACTAAGAATGTAGCTATTGTATTTATACTAGAAAATTAATTTTTTTTGATGAAAATGGAAGTATTTTTTGAATACTCGTCTTTTTTGGTTTAATTTAATTGTTTTTGGTTGAAAATCAACATCTTTTGCAATGTAAATATTAACTATTACACTTTTCTTAAAAATTTATTTTTTTCAAATAGAAGATTTATCACTTTGGTTAAAAACTTAACTATTTTTTTAAAAGTTTTCTAAACTTAATTTATAGCAGTGCTATGTCAGGAAAATGAGTGTCTTTTAGCGGCAGAGAAAAACATCATTGTAGAAGAATAGTTCAAACTTTTGTGTAATGATGCAAAATCGATGGTTCTATTTAGCATTATCTATTCTTAAATCTATTCACGTGTGAATAGCTTTCAATATTAAAAACATAGACTATCCAACAATCTATAATAATAACTTTTTAAGTACTGAAAGTTTTGCAGATTTTATAAGCGAGTCATATACATTATAAAATGATTCATTTTAGTTGGTAGAATAAGTTTGAAAAAAATTCTTATTTTCTTGATTTCAATATGTATATAGATACCAAGTTCATTTCAATATCTGTTGATCTTGACTGCCTGCATGATTTTGTACATCTTGTTATTTGCTAATCAACCGGAGATAAGCCTTATCTAATAGAACCTTCTAATTAAAATATTTGAAGCTTATTATTTTTTATTTTTAAATAACATTGCAAAAATCACGAAAAAGTATCCCTATTTAAAATTTAAAAGTAATTGTTAGGATTTTTTGTATTAAAAAATTGTTATTATAAATTTTCAAATAGATAATGTTTTTAATATTGAAAAATGAAAATGCAGTCACGTAAAAGCGTGCTCCGCTCGCATGCATACACCGCTACCCTTAAAATTAATAATTTTAATATTAAACAAAATTTACGCGTGAATAGCTTCGAAAATAAATTAGGCTAGATGAACGTATCTATCTTTTATTAATATGAAAAAATTCCAAAGTGTTAAAAGAAATATTTTTGCGTGATATAAAATATGGCCAAGGCTACATACAATTAAACCTACGATTAAAAGATAAATTGTCCGGTTTTGTATATATTTTAATTTTACTCTTCGACTCTTTTATTGAGTAGAGATTTGCAGCTTCGCTAATAATGTCTATGGTTTCCAAAACTGCAGACAAGTTTCCCTTGAGTGCGGGAATATTATCATTAAAATTTTTGTTAAAATGTTTCCTAGAGATATTTATTCTATTTTTATTCCTTTTGAACGTATGAATCTGTGATTCATCTATTTAAAAAATGGAATTACTGCTCTAATATTTACCTTTGAGTTAAAGAACAGAGTTTGCATCTTTATCCGTTTTTTCTGAACCAGTTATTTCGATGCTGCTGTCAGATGTAGACTCGTGCCTAAAAGTACTGGCGACAGAAATTCCAAAAAATTTTATCCTGTTACAAAGGAGTAATTTTTAAGAAGATAGATACAAAGAACTTCTTGAAAACAGTGATGCCGAAAACGTTCTCTTTAAGATTAGTCTTTTAACGTTTATTTCTAATTCTTTTTCCTAAATTAAAAATCGTCTTGGTTTTATTGAAAAAAAATTTTTTCATAAAGTTGGATTACCTTGTATCTTTTAATTGTGTTTACCTTAAAGTCAATCACACTTTTTAACCTTTTCAATAAATCAACCCTTATAATAAATCCTTGATTTAATTTTAGGACAGTCAAAAATGCGTAGGCGAAATCCTAGTTTCCCATTTTTAAATTTGTATACACTTGATATTTCGATTTCACTGGTTTCGTGCCAATAGCACTCACTATACTTGTTTCCACTACAGGTAACAATTAGAATTTTAAATTTTATAAAATAATTTTTTTTTCAAAAAGTTTCTAAAGAACATGTCGCTTTACTTATAGTATCAATTACTGCTTTAGTTTTCATGGTTTGAATTATGATGCTTATTACTGAACATTTTTTAAGGTTTCTGATTATTTTGTTGTGTTCATTTTTTAATTAATCGCCGCACTTATCTAGCAAAAGAGGTTTTTCTGAATCATTTTGTCCTCATCTGCTTTTGTTTGTTTATTTAAAAAATTATTATAAGGTATTCTATGCGTTACATTAACTTTTCTCGCTTTATTTCTATCATTTCGCTGTTCGATTTGCTCATTTCCAGAACTCACATTTCCAGCACTGTTATTTTCTCGCTTATAATTTCCATTTCATACTGTACCACTCAGAGGCTTCTGATTATTATTCTAAATATTATTTGCGTTTGCGAAATTAAGACCATTCGACCACTGACCCTAATTATGTTGATAATAATTGCATAGGCACTTTTTAATATTGATTGTTATTTAATTTATGTTTTTTTTATATTTAATTCATATTTGATTATTACTTTTTCTATACAATCAAATGTTATAGTAATTTATTTCTTTTTTGTTTGAAATTTGAACATTAGTAAGCAATTTAATTATTTCGTAAAAAATTCTTCCTTTAGGGTTGAAAATTCGTTCTTTTAGGCTGAAATTAAACTATTTTCGTTGAAAATGAAATTCTGTATAAAAAAAAAATATTTCTGTAGAATATTCGCTTTAATGCGAAATGTTAAACCTGTTCATATATAATATTTTCTTTCATTTGAAAATTTGCCAAATTTAAGTAAAATTCAACTAATTTTTTCAAAATAAACTTTTTTGCTGAAAATTACATTTTTTTAGAAAACTCTTCTTTTTCATTGAAGATCAAACTATTTTGTTTAAAATTTGATTTTTGTTAAAAATTCATCTTTTTGACTTAAGAGCTTGAAAATTGGTTAAATAGATATTAATATTTTTTTTCCAAATTGATTTACTTTTATCAACAATTTAAGTATTTCGTTGAAAATTAGTCTTTTTAGTTGAAATATTAACTATTACATTTTTTGTTTGGAACGTATTTTTTGAAATGAAAAATTTAACTGTTTTTCTTAAAATTCATCTATTTTGTTGAAAATACAATATATTACGCATTGATACCTTAAAAGTTTAAGGCGTTTCAAAATGAATTTGATATGGAACCTATGTTAATTTTAATTATTTTTTAATTAAGTTTTCTATTATTGCCTGTTTGAAGAGCATTTGGCGTTGTGAAGTCTGAAATTCTTATGTTACAAAACAACTTTGAAATTTTAAATGCTAATAACATCGCAAGAATGATTTGTTTTTTGGACCGCGTTTTGGGGTTTTTGATCGGGCCCTTAGTTTGCTGATAATGCTTCAAAAAGTTTGAAATTTTAAGTAATTAATAAAAAAAATTATAATAGTTTCATATCCATAGACATAAGAAACTTAAGTTTTATAAAATGTACACTGTTAAAAATAACTTTAAATTTAATATACACATGTAAATTACAATTAATATATCAAGCATATTAAATTGCTTTTAGAAGCATGTATATTAAATTCTATATACATTTATGTTCATTGCTCACATGAAAAATTAGATAAATCAATTTTTAAAAAATTCAAAATAAGTTCCGCACTTAGTTAATCAAATAAATTACGGACATGACCTACAACCAAATGTACGCGCATTAAATTTCTATCCTTTACAGAAAATTTTGGAAAACAGTACACCTCTACGTTGCAGTTTTATTATAAATAACAACTCAACCGATAAATTGTATGTTATTAAATTAATTACTAATATTTAACAAGTTTAAAGATAATAAAAGCACTATGAGTTTTCACGCCCACTGTTATACCGACTTGTACATTGAATTTAATATACATGTATATTGAATTCACTACTCCATGTAAGTTATATTTCAGCAGTGTTAGTGCATATTTGCTTCACACACATATATCTTAAACGTCATACAGATTTTTCTAACACTGCAAAGCGACAATTGTAACGGACTTTAATTCTCATTTATTTCTTTTCAATTTTCTGAGTTTTTTAAGGTGAAATAATAATAGCTTTAACACCAATGCACGACAAGATGAAATATATATATATATATATATATATATATATATGAGAATAGCATATATACACAAAACATCAAATCAATAATTAGTTACGCTGTTCTGAAAATTCTGCGTTAATTTTTGTTTTTAAATTTAAAGAATGTGGAACCTTAATACTCTAAAGTACATTATCGTCATTATTCAGAATTCCATTTGTAAGTAGAATCGATCATCATAAGTTTTTTGCTTGTCACTCTTTCACTTTGCCAGTTGAAAAAGTCAAACTTCATTTGAAGTTAAAATTCACGGTGCCTTAGAGTTATTTGGGTAAGTTTAAATGAACTACAATTTTTTGGAAACCAAAAAAAGACGGACTTAAGAGTGAATTTATTTACAGCACAGAAATTTTTTAATTCTTACAGATTTATCAAAAGCATTTATTTATTTCGGACTTTAAAGTAAAACGTATTACAGATGTAAATCCTTTTTGCAATTACCTCACAGTCTAGCACTACAATTTTTCCAGAAGGAATTCACAATATACCAACGTAGTTAAAAATCAGTATAGTCCTTTTTCATCTTGCAGACTTAAGTTTACAGTACGAATGTTTACCTAACGGGGACCCTATTTCGTCAGTTCCTCCTCGTGAATCTCCTCATTCTTTTGAATGTCATTCTCCTGCCATTCTCTGCCGAGCCTTTTCTTCGCGCTAGGTCCAGGTCTCCTCTTGCCAGGCGTTATCCTCCATCCATACTCGGATTTCAACTTATAAAACTCAGATTTCTTAGATTTATTCCCTTCAAAAATTCGCACTTGGTATTCGAAATTCGAAGATACACTTTCCCTCAGGATCAACCACTTGAACTTTTACTTCTGCTGAAACTTCTTTTTGCGCCTGGTCCAGGTCTCCTTTTGCCAGGCGTTATCCTCCATCTATACTCGGATTTCCACTTGAACAACTTAGATTTCTTAGAATTTTTTGTGGGGCCACGGTCAGGCCAACATTTAGAAGGTCGGGCCAGCTCTGTAAACTGATGGTTGGCCCAACTAACATAATGATGACGCAAGCCCACCTATTTTACCGTAGTTGGACTGACAATGGTTGGTAAGATTGCACTAACCATGGGTCACGAAGTTGGCACATCGTTGGCTTTCAAAGTTGGCCCAAATTTGTAGAAGTTACTATTTACGGAACGGTAAAATAGTGATATACTTGCAAAAAAATTGTTTTATATATTATCACTGTACTTAATTAATTTTTTTAATTACACAATTGCACGTGAGGTCACTTACAAACATAATCGCACGCTTAGACGCTTTGAAAAATTGTACCTGCGGGGGATTTGAACCCTACTTCTTAACCTAAGCCTGTGAACCTAATGTACCGTACGCTCTAACTAACTGAGCTAATAAGTCGCTTGGATCTTGTCTACAAAATCTCAGCCAAGCTTTCTCGCTGAAAAGCCAGGGCTAATGGAGAAATAAATTTTTTATATTTTCATTTTTCCGTTTTACATATTTATGAATGGGTAAATTTAAAAACTTTTTATTTAAATATTTAATGTTATTGCTGTATGAACAACATCAACATTATTTTATTAGCAATACAAGTTATCTTCAGAAACAATATTCACTTCTTCACTGTTTTTTCATTAACAAGAGTTTATAAGTAAAGTGTATGTGTCACAAAGAACGCCACACAATGAATTCAAAGCCTCTGTTAACGTGTAAATTCATTTTCGTTCAAGAATTTTAAAAATTGCGCATTGCAAAAGGGCAATGTAGGTAAGTTTCGTAAAATGTAGTCGCATGAGAAATTCAGCAATATTACGCCAAAAGACAAGCCAACATAACCAACACTCGGGCCGACCGTATTTTTATGGCTCCTTTAAAACTATTCGCTAGAGTCTATCCGACTGTCGGCTCAACCTTGGTCCTGAGTGAGGCCGACGGTCAGGCGAACTCTGAACGCCAATGTTTGTTGCCAACGTTGGCCCAACAAAGGTGGCTTGGATATGCCATAGTCGAGCCAACTCTGGTCACAGAAATTCGGGTGCCAAGTTAGGCCTGACCTTGGACCAACCGTCAAACTCTAGCTGCCGACTCAAATTTGCACCTGGGTGAACAGAAATGAATTAGGTCAAATTTTCATAAGACAAAATAATCTAATCAGTATAAATTATAAAATATTACATGTGAACGAAGTGTAATCTAAAATCCTCTACACTATAATTTAATTTAAGAAAATGTAAGAAAAAAATGAATGCTTGTTTGTGATCCCATGTGGACCAAAATTCTATAAATAACTGTTAATTAAAATAAAAAGTCTATGTGTCATCATTCTCAAAACTTAAATCTTTTGTCAATGCTCCAGATCCTCGTTTGTGGAAACAGATAAAAATGTTTTTATAGTCTTATAATAATGTACCTAATATCACTTCCGAAGATAAGACCTTAATACAATAGACAGAAAGTAATAGCTTAACATCAAATGGCATTCGTTCGCAACAAGTAAAGGAACATTTTCGTATTCAAATAAAGTCTGTATATTCAATTAGCTGTTGCTGCGAAAAAAAATATCACGCTATTAGTTATATAGATTCATCAAACCCTCTTCTTTGGTTCCAAGAAGTATTTGATAGAATTTAACATACGCTTCTTTGAACTGAAGAATCACATCTTCTATTTAAGAAACATATTTACTTAAGCTGACGAATTTTAATTTGTATGAAAGAAATATTTAAGAAGAAAATTCTAAATGCATTAACTTAAAAAAGTTAAATTGTGTAACTGAGTTGCACAAGAAGGCTAAAAAGGAAGTATGTTTTGAGAAATCAGTTTCTTAAAAAACATATACTCAAGACAGTCAATTTTTATAACTTTTCATAAAAGCAGTTGAAATAAAAAAAGTATTTTTTCACGACAATGTAATAAGCTCATGAGAGTTCAATAGTTCAGAAAACTTACATTAGTAAAAATAATTTTTTTTAGTTTTCAGAGAAATGAAAAATGAAAACAGATTTACTGATAACTCTGGCAGACTCCAGGGAAATTCTGAAACATGTGGCTTTTATAATCGTGGTCTCGGATGGTTTATTTTCAAATTTAGGAGACACGACCACAACACTTATCAGCATACACGGTGACTCGGAATGGTACAGATGTCTGTGATGCTACGGAAAGTATTTCAGAATGTTGAATTTTCACTGTTTGCCCACGGTGCCTGAACACAAAATAAAAATTTCGATGTCTTAGGATGAATTTATAATAAATCATACAAAAAACTTTTTTTTAATTGGTGATTTTTGACTTCCTTTGACATTTTGACTTTGATGAAAGACCAAACGAAAAGATTATTCGTCTCTCATTTGATTCAAGCGAAAAAACAGAAAAAAATAAGTTTTTCATCTTAAATTAAAATTGAATTTCCTTCAGTTTATTATCATAATGAACTTCATGGAGATTGATAGTTGAGCTAATTCCAGCGACTGGTTAATGGATATGTTGTACATAAAGAGAGAGGTAAATAATACAAGTAGTTGAAAAAGAGATCATTCGCACTATATAATAAAGCAATTCATAGTTTTTTTTCTATTCTTATAAAAAAGAGTAATATTTCGTAATTTATAGGGTATATTGTTTAAATAATTAAAACTTTGCAAAATAGTTCTCCAATATATTAAATATCAACCACATATACTGAAAGATGTATATTGTATCTTAATAAGTAATTTCTAATTCACATCTATATTTCCAATTAATATTAGCATACGTTTAAAGTAAATTCCAAGTATTTTCCTTAAAAAATTTCCCTGATGAGGATGCCTAAACAGCTTCTGAACATGTTGGCCTTTAGTAGTATAAAAAAGACCAAAAAAATTAGGGGTCGTGCACATAATACGTAAGGCGTTTTTCTTTTGTTTATATAGTTGTATGCCTTTTGGGTTTATGAAAATTTTATTCTCGTCTTAATTGAAACAAAAGAAAACCACGTTCTTTAGGGTTCAGTTCTTTGTGCCGTTCTGGTTGGTTCGGTTCTGGGCCACCACTAAAAAATAAAAAAAATATTTTCTAGATTTAGAATCACATAAAGTACCTAATTTTATAAGGTACATTTTTTTTTTTTTTTTTTGAAAAATTAGAACGTAACATTTAGTAAAATTTTCACAATTAAAACAAACTATGCGTCATTAAGCAATAGTCTACTAAAGAAAATTTTTATTGAATAAAAATATAATTTTTCATATGTCATACGATTTTTCACGATAAAAAAAACTAGGCGTTTTATCAAAAAATATTCTAATAAAGATCGAACACATTTTAAACCAGACAGGTACACTTGACAGGTACACATTCCAAGCCGTAGAATCTCTCAGCGACAAAATATTTTTATAGGAGAAATTAAAGAAATAATTATTGTTTAAAAAATGATTTTAAAAGGCCCATTTAGATACTTCCGAGACGAATTTTAATGCTCATTCTTTTTTGTTTGAAAATTCAACTATTTGGTTGAAAATCTATATACTGCGATCGAAAATGCAACAATTCTGGTTGAAAATTCGACTCTTCGCTTGTAAATTTATGTTTTTGGGTAAAAAGTTGAAATGTTTACTCGTTTGTTCATAAGAAAATCGTTTCTTTTTTGTTCGTCAATTTATCCATTTTAGTTAACGATTCATATATTTGGTTGGAGATATGTCCTCTTGGATTAAAAATTTAATTCTTTTGGTAAAATATTTCAATATTTGGTTGAAAAGAATTTTTTTGTTGATAATGTTTATTTTTTATATAAAAATACAAATGTTTAGATAAAAAGTAACTTTTTTGTTAAAAATTCATAATTTGTGTTTGAAAATTCAAGTTTTGTACACAAAATTTGTAAAAAATGATTTTTTGTTCAATAATGTAATTTGGTTAACGAATTAATGATTTAGTTAAACATTCTACTTTTTTAATAAAAATCTAAATATTTGCTCGAAAAATAACATCTTTGTTAAAAGTTCTATTGTTTTAAGAAAATTCGTCATTTTTTAGTTGAAAATTAAACTATTTTGTTAAAAATTCATTTTTTTCGGTTTGAAAATTTAGTTGTTTCTATAAAATTTGTCTTTCCGCTGAATAGAGGAAGGTTGTGGAAGTCGATAAAGGAAAGGAGAGTAGAAAGAGGCCTGATACAGAAGGTAAGGGAGGTATATGATTTGACGGAAGATTTAGGTGAAAGGAGGGGAGAAAATCTCAAAGTCGTTTTGGATAGATAGGTGTATTAGGCGAGGGTTTCCGCTTAGCCTAACGCCTTTTGCGATTTTAAACTTGGATATGGAGATTAAGCTAGAGAGCAGAGTGGTAGAAGGAGTTAGCGTAGGAGGGGCAGAGATATGGTCATTTGAGTATGGAGATGACATAGTGATGCTGTCAAGAAGCCAGGAGGCCTTAAAGGAGTTGATATAGTAGTAGAGCGAATACCAAGATAAGGAGGGGTTAAATCTGACTGCCAAGAAAATCAGGGTTATTTTGTTCAGAAAAAGAAGTTATAAGTATAAGGGAGAGCAGTGAAAGTGCAAGGGAAAGGCTCTTTAGGAGGTGAAAAAGTTTGAGCTTATGGGCTTCCTGATTTCAAGAAATGGGGGATTGAATATTCCGACAAAATAAAGAGTGAGGAGGAAACCTGTGGTGATAAGGCAGGTGTGGAGGTTTGAAAAGAAATTGTTCGCAGATGATTTCGGAAGGAGAATAAAATTGTTCGAATCGCTAGTGATTAGTGTCTTACTTATGGAGCGCAGGTGTGGAGGTGAAGGCAAAGTTAGGAGGTGAATAGGATAAGAGAAAGGTCTGTTAAGTGGTTTCTAGGGTTGGCAAGGAATACGCCTAATTATATTGTTAAGTGGGCAAAGGGGGAAGTAAGTTCAGAAATTAAAACCGAGAGTGATGCGTTTAAATATAAGGAGAAATTTATGGACGAGGGGGGGTAGTAAGCTGGTGAGAAAGTTTTGGTGGGAGAAGCAAAACAGGAGCACAGGTAGAAAGATGCCGGTTAAAAGAGAACGGTATTTTTGAATGAATGTACTACAGATGGAACAAATGTAAATGATGTACGAGAAAGAAAGGAAGGTGTATAAGATGAGTAAGAAAAACGGCATGGAGAAAGAGAAGGCAGCAGGGCAAAAGTGAATGACAGGGTAAGAGTTAAACGGAAACTATAGGTGGATTATGCCAAGAAAGAGAAAGAGATTGCGCAATATGTGTGTGAGAAAGGAGAGAGAGGAGGTCTAAAGCTCATGGTGAAGATGGCATGTGAGTGCATGGAAGGTTTAATGCATTCTGACTTTCTGGAGACATTTTTCAGGAAACATTAACATTTCCATGATGAAGTTTTTATGAATTTATCATTAACCGGTTACCCCATTACAGCGTGAAACTAGTCTAAAAAAACTTGTGTAAAAGGGTGGGCCCACGAAATGCTACGTTCGTTAGTTACCTCTTCTTGGCGTTCCAAACAGGCGATACACGACAGCTTTGTTTATATTTTGACCAACGCAATTATCAGCAAACTAGATAATATCGTCGAGAATTAATTGATTAAAATAATTATCTAGCATATTGATAACCGCATTGGCACCTTTTCCGGCATTATCTTTTTTGTCGATGAGAAGGCTTTAAAATAAGCTAAACCATCTTGCTGATGGCTACTGAGATGAGAAACATTTTGGGAATAATCGAAAGCTAATACAGCTTGTGGCAATTGAATGGCAAGTTAGAATCTATTCCTATCAGAATCATAGAACTCTTGCTGGAATCAAGCAACCTCTAATTGTTCGCTTACTTTTTGTAATGCTGCAGATTGTTCTTTGAAGAAAATGCGCTAACTTAGCTAAATTAAAGTGATTTATACAACAAACGTCGCATAAATCACTTTCTGGCTTCAGTATTGTAACAGGTGAAGAGAACATAGTCCAAACATTACGAATTATTTTTTGCGAAAGTGTCCTTATTCCTGAATTGCTACTCTCGGCTGCGTCTTCAAATTTTCAATTAATAGAAATTGTTGCACGTCGTCGGATGCCACAATGCTTTCTTCTGATGCAGAAGTGTTTGCTGATGCATGTTGACGAATTCACAAGCCGTTGTTTTTGAAATAATTGAACTAAATATTGTGCCTACCTCAATTCATATTTTTCAATCCTCCTGTAATGAAAGCATTTTGGGCTATGAAGTCTGAAATTATTATTTGTAAAATACTAAAATTTTGAATGGTCATAACTTTGCGAAAGCGCTTTTTTTCTTGAAATAGAGTTTTAGGTTCTTTGATTAGACCCCTGAATTGCTTTTAATGATTTACGAAGTTCGAAATTAATTGTGACAAATGATAATTAGCGTTCACTTTTTAAAAAAATTTCCTAAGTTTCTAAAGATAAAATAATCATAAATGTGCGAAAAATTAATCATCACTGGGTTATATATATTATTTAATGCTATGTACATTTTTTCATTGCGCCACTAAGCCCCAGAAATGATCTTTTACGATCTATGCTCCTAAAAATAAAAAATCTAGATATCTTAGAATAGTATATAGGTACGAAAAAACATAATAATAATTAGTTGAGCTGTTTTTAACATTTCGCGCTCATCTTTTCTTCTTGCATTTAAAAAAATGAGGATCATTTGTGCTCTGAACTTCACCATAGTCGTTATTTTGAATTCTATTGGTAAGTAAAATAAATTATCATCTTTTTGATACTTATCAGTCATCGCAATGTTTCACTTATTTTACCTATTTTGAAAATTCATCACCTTTTTTTAGTTGTAAAACTGTAAGTTTATTTGAAATTAAAATTCACAATGCATTCATGTTAATTAGCGTAAGTTAAAATGATCTTCAATTTTTTTAACCTGGGAGAAACCCGGAAAATAATAGCGAATGTATTTACTAAAAGGGAATTTTTTTCAACTAATACTTATTTTAGAAGTACTTATTTAATTAGAAGTCCAGGTGGAATGTTTTACATCTTTAAAAACTTCCCTCAATATCCTTATAGTCTTTTCTCGCTTTATGATATACCTACGTGCTTCAAAAAATGTAATCCTCTTTCTTCTTGCAGACTTCACTTCACAGTTTGAATGTTTGCCAAATGGCGACCCTATTACATCTGTTCCTCGTCGTGAACCTTCTGATTCTCCCGACAGTCATTCTTCAGAAAGAACTCTTCATCCTGCCGAGCCTTCTCTTTGCGCCAGGTCCAGGTCTCCTCCTACTAGAAATCGTTCTCTATTTATACTCGGATATCGACTGCAACAACTTAATCTTATCAGACTCATCCCCTACAAGAATCCGAAACGTGTATTCGAATTTCGAAGGTACACTTTTCCGGAGGATAAACCACTTGAATTGAGAGGAGTAAATGGTGCTCCTTGTCCAATCCCAACCGAAGAACAAATCGTTTTAACAACATCCGCTGGTGATGTCTTTGCAATATTGGAGAAAAATAATTCAATTCTTCGTGGAATATATATGCGCCTTCATAACGCTGCAACGCGTGCGAAAATAAACATCAATAGCGGCGCTGTTAATGAATTGGACCCAGATTAGTGCCATGAAGCTCCCCTGGGCAGTCGTAAACCAATCAGTAAGAATTTTAGAATATTACTTTCCAACGAAATGTAAACAAAAATCCTTTACACTTTAACTCAATTAAAAAAAATGTAAAAGTAAAACGCATTATTGGTTGTGATCCGATGTTGGATGACAATTCTACAACTAACTGTTAATTGCAATAAAAAGTCAATGTACCATCATTCTGAAGGCTTAAGACTTTCGTTAATCCTTCAGAACCTCTTCAATGAAAACAAGTGAATAAGTTAATACAGGCTTATAATGATATACCTAATATTACTACCGTATGTGAGACCACATTACAGCAGACAGGGAGTAATATCTCAACGTCAAAATGGCATCAGCTTGCAATAATAAAGCAACATTTTTGTTTTCATATTAAGTCTGTATATTCAGCTAGCTGTTGCTGAAGAATAATAATATCACTTGATTAGTTATAAAGATATCTCAAACTATTTGGTTCACCTTAGGCTCCTATTATTAAAATAAATCAAACTGTTTTTAAAAAAATTTTTTCATTGCCTTAATTTAAGGACTGTGTTCTTATTACTCATAATAAAAAAATCACTACTTTGAATTCGAATAATATTAAGTGAAATTCAAGATATACTTTCTTGAACTACGGTATCACATCTACTTCTAGAGAAAAACTCCTGCTCCAACTGATGGACTCTAATTTATATTAGGCAAATATTTTAAAAGAAAATTCTAAAAGCATTAACGTCAAAAGGTCAAATCGTGTGATAAAGTTGCACAAGAAGGCTCAAAAAGAAGTTTGCTTCCAACAATCAGTTTCTTGAAGAACTTATACTTAAGAAAGAGAATTTTTCTAACATTGCACAAAAGAAGTAAAAATGAGAGGTATGATTTAGTTGAAAATTCCTTTTTTTTATTGAAAATCTAACTTTAATTTTGGAAAATCTCTAGAAAAGTCAAAATGTGGTTTGAAGTGCATTTATTGAATTAAAATATAATCTTTTTTCTAGTAAATAATTCTTTTTGGGTTGAAAAATCATCGGTTTCTTCCAAAATAAATATTTGTTAAAAAATTAATCTTTTAATTGAAGATTTATTATTTTAGTCAAAAATATATTTCACTGTCTCAAAATTTGACAATATTCTCTTCAAAATTAATTTTTTTTTGTGAAAGTATAATTTTATGACTGAAAATGTAGCTATGCTATTTATGCTAGAAAATTATTCTTTTTTGCTAAAAATTAAAGTATTTGTTGAATACTCTTTTTTGGGTTTCATTTAATTGTTTTTGTTGAAAATTAACATCTCTAATGGTATAAATATTAACTATTACACTTTTCTTTAGGTTTTCATTTTTGGTATAGAACATTTATCACATTAGTTGAAAACTTTACTATTTTGTTTAAAATTCCCTAAACATAATTTATAGCGGTGCTATGTCAGGAAATAAGTGTCAGCGGCAGAGAAAAACACTATTATAGAAGAATACTTTAAACGTTTGTGTAATAATGAAAAATGGATAGTTCTATCAAGCATTATCTATTCTTAAAGTTATTTACGTATAAATAGCTTAAAATATGAAAAACATAAACCATACAAAAATCTGTAATAATAATTTTTTTAATACTGGAAGTTTTGCAGATTTTAGAAGCAAGTCAAATTCATTCTAGAGTCGTTTATTCTAGTCAATAGAGAATGTTTGAAAAAAATTCTTATTTTCGTGATTTTAATATGTATATGAATGCCCAAGGTTATTGTAATATCTGGTGTTCTTGGCTGTCTGCATAATTTTGCACAGTTTGTCATTTGCTGATCAACCGGAGTTCAGCCTTATCTAATGAAACCTTTTCATTAAAATATTTCAAGCCTATTATTTTTTATTTTTGAATACCATTGAAAAAAAGCACAAAAAAGTTTCCCTATTTAACATCTAAAAGTATTTCTTAAGACTTTTTTGTATGTAAAAAATTTAAATTATGAATTTTCAAATAGCTCATGTTTTTAATATTAAAAAATAAAAATGCAGTAATAAAAAACATGGCCAAGTTTACATTTACTAAAATTCGGTAGAAATAATCATTTTCATCGGTACACGCAGATCCTCTTATAAAATAAAGTATATAAAGTGCGTAATAATGGAATAGCATGCATTTAGTTTCAATTAATTCGTGATTCATAACTTTGGACTGCCTACTCTTAGTAGATAAATTTACCGATTTTTTATATATTGTTATTTTCTCTTTGATTTCCCTTGAGTGTGGGAACATTATCATTGAAATATGTGTTAATATGTTGCCTCAAGCCATTTGTTCTATTTTTATTCCTTTTGAACGTGCATATTTGTGATTCATCTATTGTTAAAAATGAAATTACTGCTTCATTATTAACCCCTTCGATCTGAAGAACAGAGTTTGCATCTTCATCCATTTTCTCTAAAGTGATAATAGCGATGCTGCTGTCAATTGTATATTTGCGCCTGAAATCACTGGCGACAGACGTTCCAACTGTTTTTATTAAAGATTTATGTTCTTTGGTTGAAAATTTAACTATTCATCATGTTCGTTATCTTAAACTCTATGTTAAGTAGAACAAATTGATATAATTTGTTTTGCTTTATGACAGTCAACATAGCGTTACCCATTTCCCATATTTAGAGAATTTGTAACATTGTAACCTTTTCTCGGTTAAAAACTAAAATTTTATTCAAAATTGCAATTCACAATGCATTTAGGTTTATTTGTGTGAGTTAAAATGTACTTCAATTTTTTTTAATCAGAAGAAAGACGGAACTTGACAGTGAATTTACTTACTGTGCTAGGGATTTTTCAAATCTCAAAATTTTATCAGAAGAACTTATTGAATTAGGATAGCAAGTAGAAACAATTGCAGATTTAGACACTTCCTTTAATGTACTCACAGTCTTTTTTCTCTTCATGATATACCAACGCACTTAAAAAAATGTTATCCTTTTTCTCCTCGCAGATTTAACTTTACAATTAAAATATTTGCCAAATGGCGACCCTACATCTGTTCCTTGTCGTGAACCTTTATATTTACCTGGCAGACATTCTCCAGTAAGAACTCTCCCTTCTGCCGGGCCTTATCTTCACTCCAGGTCCAGATCTCATCCTGCCAGGCGTTATGCTAGATTCGTACTCGGCAGTGTTGCCAGATCAGTAGTTTTACTTGTGAATTTAGGAGGGTATCAGGCCGTCAGGAGTATTTTTAGGAGTAAAAATTATTCAGGAGATTTTTCAGGAAAAAATTTTGATCTTCAGGAGTTTTAAGGAGTTTTCAGGAATATTTAGAAAATGAAAATTTAAGCCGTTAAGCTTTCAGAACCTTCAAAGAGTATAAAATAGACCAATCAAGGGAAGAAAAAAGTTACTAGTATCACATATTACTAATAAGGTGATTACCCAAACACTCGCAATTACTTGATTGGTCGAGACTATTTCAGTATTCTACCTGTTTGGAACTGCGCCCTCAGTCATCCTTAACCTATGTGGCATTCTGCGTTCTCATTGGTTGGTATGTAGGCTTACGACGTGTTTAGCCAATCACTTTCTGCGCACGAAGCTTGCATACACACTCGTGGTTTGCCATTGGATACACAATATTTATTGGTAAGAATCATAAGTTTAGGAGTGAATTCAGAAGTGTTTTCATTGCGTCAGGAGTTTTCAGGTAAAAATTCTAGTGAATTCAGGAGCAACTAGGGAAACCCATTCGGCAACACTGGTATTCGGATTTCCACTTAAACAACTTAGATTTATTAGACTTATCCTCAAGAAAAATCCGCACTGGGTATCCAAAATTCGAAGATACATTTTTCCTAAAAATAGACCACTTGGATTGAGAGAAGCACATGGTGCATCTCTGCTAATGCCAATCGAAAAGCAAATCGTTTTAACAACATCCGCTAGTGGTGTCTACGCAATATTGGAGCATAATAATACAATGATTTGTGGAATATAGACCCGTCTTTATGACCTTTCAAAGGTAATCGAAAATAAACATAAACAGCGGCGCGGCTCACGTATTAAACCAAGATAAATTGAATGAAACATCCATGGTCAAAATAAAGAAATCAGTGAGAACTTCAGAATATTACATGCAAAAGAAACGTAAACCAAAATCCTCTACACCATAATTCAATTTGAGAAAATGTAAAAGTAAAGTACATTATTTTTTGTGATCCAATGTTAGACAAAAATTCTACAAATAAGTGTAAATTACAAAAAAAGTAAATCTATTATCATTCTCAATGCTCAAATCTTTCGTCAAAGCTCCAAACCCTTGTTTGTCAAAGAAGATGAGACGTTTATCATAGTCTTATGATAATGTACCTAATATTACTTCTGTATGTAAGACCACGTTACAGTAGACAGGAAGTAATGGCTCAACATCAAATGGCATCAGCTTGCAACAATGAAGAAACACTTTTATTTTTAAATAAAGTCCTTATATTCAGTTAGCTGTTACTGCAAGAAAAAAAATATCGTACTATTTGTTATATAAATATATTACACTCTTTGGTTCACTCATAACTGCTATTATTTGTAATATTAAAATTTTCTTATAATTTCTTTCTTTTCTTTAGATCAAGGACTTGGTTCTGATTACTCATAACAAAAAGCACTTCTTTTATTTTAAGAAATATTTGATTAAATTCAGGATAAGCTTCTTTGAAATAAAGAATCACATCATCTATTTATGAAACACTTTTACTCCAGCTGATGGACTTTAATTTGTATGAAAAAAATATTTTAGGAGAAAATTTTTAACACAGGAACTTTAAATAGACAAATTGCATAACAGAGTTGTACAAGAAAACTTAAAAAGAATTATATTGTCAAAAATCAGTTTCTTAAGAAACATGTAGTCAGAAAAGTCGATTTTCGTAACATTTCATAAAAGAAATTAAAATGAGAGAAGTATTTTCCTGAACGACAGTGTATTCAGCTCATTAGACACACTTATCACATAGAAAATATATATTGTATATAAAACTTAATATACAACTGCAATTATTATAGTATACAAAAAAATATTTGTTATCATCAATGTTTATATGTATTGTACAAAAAATAGTAATAAAAGTATAGTTGAGTCAAAAAATATTAAAGAATACATTAAACGTCATCTTGTTTTTTTAAACATTGCAAGTAATATTTTTTTTTAGATTAACACCTCAGATATATTATAGAGGCTCTAAAACTTTATAACTGTCACATTATAACTGATACGATATTTACAGACGGGCGATACAAGTTAAACTGGCATGAAGGACAATAATTGTGAATGCGACAAGGAGAAATTTTAATAAACGTCTTATAAAAAGGCACGCCAAAGCTTGAAAGCCAAATATGTTTAGAATTAATTAATATGGAGTTAAATCATAATACATTGGTGAATTCAAATAATATTCATTATTTTAGTTTTTAAATTTTTTGAATTTCTTATATATTTGTCAATGTAAATTGATTCCAAAATTCGTCTTTCAAAGGTATTATTTTCTTCAGCAAAAATTGTTATGTTCTCAAAATCTAAAGAATGATTGAATTTCATTACAGAATGACAAAATAAATCACCAATAAATAAAATTATACATATATAAAAATAATGATTAAAATAAATAAATAAAAATAAGATCCTACCATATGTTCAGTCAAAAAATCGGTTCGATAAAAGGTCTGGTTGCTAGATACATTAATTCAAGTGATGAAAAATGCACAAAACAAAATTTAGATCAAATAAAATCAAACTTATTATCACACTATTAACATTTGACATTGAAAGAAAACATCGTTAAAGAACGTATTCATAAAATGAACAATAAATCCATAGTAGGAAAAAAAACAAATTGGTTAAAAAATTACAATAGAACAAATAAAAAATTACTCTGTCATATATTTAGGGTTTTTCTGAAAGATTAGGAAGATGCTTAACAAAATTCAATATAAACTTTTATTTTAAAAATGACTACACTATAGAAAAATTAGTACCTGATAAGGAAGATTCTGATCAAATTGAAAATTTATTTAATATCGTTTATTCAATAAAATGCACTAGTTGTAGAAAAGTATATATAGGTAAGAATGGAAGGAGATTAAAAAACAGAATTTATGAACATAAAAGAGATTGCAGAATTGGCAATTTAAATACAGGTGTATCACAACACTCTTATAAATTTAATCATTTTTTTTATTTCTATAACATACAAATTTTGGCTACAGAAAATAATACCTTCAAAAAGCGAATTTTGAAATCAATTTACATTAACAAATATGTAAAAAATCCAATAAATTAAAAAACTGAAATAATGAATATTAATCAAATTTACCAATGTATTATGAATTACCTCCATATTAGTTGATTCTGAAAATATTTTGCTTTCAAGCTTTGGTGCGCCTTTTCACCAGAGGTTTATTAAAATTTCTCCTTGTCGCATTTACAATTGTTATTCTCTATGTCAGTTTAACTTGTATCGTCCGTCTGTAAACATCATATCAATTACAATCTGACATTTATAATGTATTGGAGCCTCCATAATATCTCTGAGGCTTCAATTTTTAAAAAAATTATCACTTCTAATATTTAAAAAAAATGTCGCTTTTTATTTATTCAATGTTTTTTGACTCAGGTATACTATAATTATTATTTTTTGTGCAATACATATGTTAATAACGACATAAATTCACGTGATGAAAAACATTCTTTTTCCTTATAGATTTTATCGACTCTTGAAAAAGACCTACAGTGTTGGTCAAAACGTAGAGAAGTTTTTTAATAATAAATATGTTTCTTCTACATGCTTTTGAAAATTTATTTGACTTTATATAGACCTCGAGACCGATTATGATGGAAAACATTTGCTAAAATATCTATCAACCAAATGAACTGAAAGATGTATATAGTATCTTAATAAGTAATTTCAAATAATTATCTATATTTTTAATTGATATGAGCATGCCTTAAAAATATTTCGTCGTTGTTTTCTATGAAAAATTTCCCTGATGAGTAAACCTAAGCAGCTTCGGAACATGTTGGTTCCTTGTAGTGTAGAAAAGACGGAAAAGAATGAAGAAAAGAGAGCAAGGTGGTTTTAGTGGTCTATTTTCTTTTTGCCCACGTTTTTCCATGCACCTTTCTCCCGTTCTCTAAGCTGTGAAAATTTTTAGAAATTTTTTGTACTAAATAGTATGAAATATTTTCGAAAAATTCGGATATACGTTTTTCCGAAAAAATGGGTAATTTCTCCGAGAAAATCGGAACATTTTTCGAATATTTGGGTTAATTTCCAAAAAGTTAGGAAGTATTTCGTAAAGCTTAGGAAATATTTCGTAGAGCTTAGGATATTGTATAAATTTCGGATGATACAGAAAATTCTTCCAATGTAGATTAGGACATCAAACAAAATCGAAAATACCTTAAAACTTCTCAGTTATCGTGTCACCTTGTTTGCAAAATTTATTTTTCTGAAGACTTTTTTTATTTTCTCACATTGACGTGCAAAATTTCTTATGTAATTCAAAAATGCTTTAAAAAAATGGGACATACTGCACATTTTTTCACCAGTTTTTCCAGCTTACTTATGAAATCTGTTTTTCCGATTAAATTTGATATTTTTCTACATCTGCATACACTATTTCTCATGAGGAAGTGCCAGTTTTTCTTACAGAATTTCAAGAGGTTTAATAGACTGAAGCAGATATGTTTATTTCGTAATACCGATACCAGTTGTTAATCTGTTTATTGTATCTTCAAAATAATTTTTTTCAACCTTCTTTGAATCTCAGGTAAATTCACGCCTAAATGTTCTATTTTATACATTGAGGTAAACCACAGGTGAAAATATTTGTTTGTCGTAATCTGCACCTCAATGCACTGTAAGGATTTCAATCCTCATTACTATAACATTCAGCACATTCTCTGTACCTACTTTTATGATCGTCTCAGCTTAGGACAATTGGCATAGGAAACACATGCTTGTGCCACATCTGTTCAAAATTAGACTTGACACCCACTGCACGCAGATGATTCGATTTCTCCGGTATCTGCGTTTTTTCTCTCGTAGACTTGTTTCACGAGTATGGCCTCTTGACATTTCTCCATAAAAAAATATACTCGGAAAAATATTCAAATTTTTAAATTTAAGGAGAAAGGGTCTTGGCTTGGAAAAAGTAATTTTCAATCGCCAGTTTGTACGAAACCGTTGTGTAGTACAGAGTGAGTTTTAAGGTTTTATTTTTGAATCATTTACAATTGAACCGCCGCATCGTAAGAAGGGATATAAGATTATTTTGCAACTTGAAGTTAGCACCTGAAAGATTTTCTGTTGAAACATTAATTTTGATTTTTGAAACTACTTATGTTACTAAATCATGTTCGAGTCAACTAAAAAGTAATATTTTAATAACAAATAATCGTAATGTGTTAACAGGTACTATTTTTATGAAAATTTTTGTTGTTTCTCTCTCCAACAAAATTCAAAATATGTTCTATAGAGATCATTTTAAATAGAAATTGTAGCCATTTAATATTTATTATTGTTAATAATAAAAATTGTAAACAGATTTCAAAATAAGTCGCTTCTACCCAGAAACCTTCAGCCACAACATGCAGGAAAGATTACAAAAAGGTACCTGCGATTGGGAGAGACATGTCTGAACAATGGATGACGATTATTACAAAAAAAGTTCCTTCTATTTACGAATTCTTTATCGATTATAAAAGGAAGTACAAGGGCTCTAAAAATGTCCCCGTGATTGCTAAAAAAATAGAATCGGATGTGCAAATAATTAAAACTACCTGCGATACATTGGAAAGTCAGCTTCCCAAAACATTAGGATTACATAATTCTCTTTCTTGTTGCATATTTTAACGAAGATCTTCTTTTTATGTTGGTTGTGAGTATACATCACAAAAAAATTAATTTTGAATGTTAAAAATAATTTTATTTACCTTTATTAACTTAACAATGAGAATTCAAGTGCCTTAAAATTGTTAAATAAAATTGTTAAATTTGAAATCTTTAACGTATTATAATGTAATATGAAATCATTTTTGATAAATTATAATGGAATTGAGAAACTATGTATTTTTTAATTTATTAACGCGTAAAATTTAAATTTATAAAAATCTCTAAACTTTATGGGAAATTTTAAAAACATAGTTAACTTGTTTATAAACCTACTATTAGTAATTTTTTCTTACTATATTAGGAATCTTTTCGTACTTAATTCAAATTTTTTTTACTAGATTTAAAGTTTTTCCTTTTTTATTCGAAAAAATATCCTACTCGATTCGAAAAGTTTTCGTACTACATTTAGAACTTTATTTAAATACATTCAGAATTTTTTTCTACAACATTCGAAGTTTTTTACTACTTCATTCAGAAAGATATTCTACTCGATTCGGAAATTTTCCTTACTACATTAGTTATTTTTCTCTACTACAATCTGAGTTTTTTTCTACTACATTTGGAGTTAATTCCTACTTCATTTAGAAAAATATCCAACTTTATTCGGAAATTTTTCGTAATACGTTCAGAACTTTTTCCGACTACATTCAGAATTTTTCCCTATCAGAATAGGAAAAATTTCCTACTGATTAGTTTTAAAAAACTCTAACTGCAATATGGAATTATCTCCAAAAGCATTAGAAAAAAATTCGAAAGTTCCGGTTATAAGTGTTTGGACCTTTTTTCGAAAAATTTCAGATAAATTTTTGACAGTGTAGAGTTCGGTTTTTTGTGTCATTCTAGTTAGTTCGATTTTTAGCTAAGACATTAAAAATTGGAAGAAATTTTTTCTAGATTTAGAATCACATCAAGTACCCCATTTTTATCACAAATCTTTTATTTCTTCTAACATATGAGAACGAAAATTAAGTAACAGTTTTTAAAATTAGAACAAAAACTATGCGTCATTAAACAAAAATCTACTTAAAAAATATTTGGTCTGTGAAAAAAATATTTTACAGATAAACCCACAGATAAACACTTTGAGCCGTATAATCTCTTGAAGAAAAAATATTTTTCAGACGAAATTAAAGTTTACACCGTTAAAAAAATTATTAAGTAAAAGGCCCATTTAGATCATTTTAACACCAATTTTAAGCTGTATTTTTTTTGTTTGAAAATTCAATTATGAAAATTCATAAGTTTTCGTCGAAAATGTAACAGCTTGGTTGAAAAATAACTTTTCTGCTAATAATTATTATTTCGTGCTTGAAAATCTAAGTGTTTTGTGAAAATTACGTCTTTCTGGGTTGAAGATTTAACAATTTTGGTTAATAATTTGACTATTTGGTTGTAAATTTATTTTTTTGGGTACGAAATTCAATTGTTTGCTCGGTTTCTCATAGAAAATTAGTTTCCTTTTTGTACGACAATTTCTATATTTGGTTATCGATTAATATATTTGGTATAAAATTCCTTCCCTTAATTTGAGAATTTTATTATTTTGTTGGAATTTTCCGAAATTTGATTAATAATTAATTTTTTTCGTTGAAAATTTATATTTTTTGTTCGAAAATACAAGTGTTAGGATAAAAAAAAACTTTTGTGTTAAGAACTTATAATTTGTGTTTAAAAATTTATATTTATGATTTAACAATTTAGTTGTTTTTAGAACATTCGTTTTTTTTTAAGTCAAAAATTAAACTATTTTGTTGCCAATTTTTTTATGAATTACACTCTTTGGCTTAAAAATTTGATGATGTGGTACAAACTTTAGTTATTTGATTGAGAATCAAATTTGGTGGAAAGTTTATATTTTTGAGTGACATTTAAATCGTTTTGTAGAAAATACATTTTTTTGAATTGAAAATTAAACTTTTTTGTAAAAATTCATATTTCTTGTTCGAAAATTCAGTTTTCATTAGACAATTTGTCTTTTTTTAAGGTAAAAATTAAACTTTTTTGTTGAAAATTTTTTTTCTGTTAAAAATTTAGCTTTATTTCTTAAAAATTTAACACATTAATAAAAAATTTCTTATTAGGGTAAGAATTAAGTTTGTTAAAACTTTACATTTTCGGGTTAAAAATTCTATTATTCTGCAGAAAATTATACATTTTTCTTATTTGATATGATATGGTTAACGATTTAACTATTCAGTTGAAAAATCTTTTTTTTTTTTTGGTAGAAAATAAAAAGTTTGTTCAAAAATTAACTTTTTTGTTGAAAATTCAATTATTATTAGAAAATCTGCTTCTCTTCAGTTTAAAATTAAGGAAAAATTGCGAATTTTTTTCGTTAAAAGACTATTTTCGGTTAAAAAATAATAACTTTTAATTCAAGTGTCTAACATCATATTTTTCGTTTGGAATTTATCTCTATTGATTACAAATTTTGCGATTCGGATAAAGATTGAACTAGTTTGTTATAAATTTGATTTTTATCGATTGAAAATTTCAATTCAAAAGCCTAGTTAATTAAAAATTAAACTGCTTGATTGCAAGTTGAACTAGTTTCTTAATAATTTATTACATTAGTCAAAGATCCTTCTCTTTGATTAAAAATTAAACTATTTGGTTAAAAAATTTGTTTTTTTTCACAGTCTCATTGTGATGCAAAACTATTAGTTTTATGTAAAATTTGACTTCGTCAGTTTTCATTACATCTCCAAGTTTTGAGACTCCCTTAGTCAGAAACAAATATTTTTATTAAAGCGTCTGTCTATCTGTATCTCTGTCTGTAGGCACGATAACTTTCGAAAGACATAGCCAAACAAAGCCTCTTCAAATACGTAATTGAATGCACTTTCGTATAAGTGTCGCAAAATTAATTATTAATATATACTTTATATTAAATATATTTATTTCAATTACACATTCATTTCAGTGCACAAACAAAATTGATTTGAATATTTTCTATATTTCATATTATTATTTTATATTTTCAAAATACTTTTTACCTTTCTTAGTAAATATTTCAAAGTCTACAATAAATATTAATTTGAAACAATAATTTTATTTTTTTGGTTTAGATGAAACTATTTGTTCGTATTGAAAAAATGTTTATTAGAACATATTTAGTATCAATATTTCTTTGAATCAAGACAATTCTCTTTGATTCAAGATAATATGCAAATATTCACTGAAAAAAATTCATCGTCTATTATTCACATTAAAAGAGCACGATGATTTATTATAATAAAAAAGCGCTCTGGCCAATAACATTCATTGTAGAAAATAAATTTAAGAACAACAGAACCTGAAACAGGTGAGTCCTGAAGAATTGAACTGCAATATTCACGAAACGTCGGCAGTGTTCGTAGTTTTGCATTCGATTAAAATCCGAAACAGACCCTTTTATACTTACGATAAAAGTGAAAACTGTTTTAAAAACAATATAATTTATAAAAATAAAAGCAGATTAAGATGAACCAAATAGTTGAATAGATATATGTAACTAATTGCATCATATTTTTTTCTGCAGCAATAGTGAACTTAATATACAGAATTGATTTGAAAACGTAAATGTTTTTTTATTGTTGTAAACTGATGCCATTTTGACGTTAAGCCATCACTTTTTATCTACTGTAATGTGGTCTCACATTCAAAAGTAATGTTAGGTATGTACATATTTGTAAGCCTATAATAAGTTTTTTACCTGTTTCCACAAAAAAGGGTCTAGGGCCTTGATAGAAAATGTGAGTCTTGAGAATGTTAACGCATTGACTTTTTATTGTAATTAATAGTTATTTGTAGAATTTTGATTTAACATCAATCCACAAACAAGATTTTATTTTTCTTTTACATTTTCTTGAATTGAATTATGGTGTAGAGGATTGTGGATTACATTTCGTTTACATGCAATGTTCTGTAGTTCTTACTGATTGGATTATTTTGGCTATTGCATAGGCGTCACTAGTGGATGTTGTTAAAACAATTCGTTCTTCGTATAACATGGGCACTCATTCACCATGTGCTACTCTAACTTCAAGTGGTTTATCCTCAGAAAAAGTGTTTCTGCGAATTTGGAATACCTAGTGCGGGTTTTTGTAAAGAATAAGTCTAATAAATCTTAGCTGTGTAAGTGAAAATCCGAGTAGGGATGGATGATAACCCTTGGCAGAAGGAGACCTGGACCTGGCATGAAGAGAAGGCTCGCCAGGATGAGACGTGGAGCTGGCACGAAAAGAAAGCTCAGCGGGAAGAAGAGTTCTTTCTGGAGAATGACCGTCAGAAGAATAAGGAGGTTCATGGCAAGGAACACAAAAAATAGTGTCGTAATTAGGTAAACAGTCGAAATGTTAACTTAGCTTTGCAAGAAGAAAGAGGACTAGATTTATTTTCATCTACGTTGACATACTATGTACTCCTTCTGGCAAAATTGTGTGTATACAAGTATGTATAATAGAGTGTATCAAATTTGATATCATTTTCAACAATGTGTGTTTAAGGACCCTGAAGTTTTCTATTTATGTCTATAGATTTTAAAATCTTATAATTTTCATAAAAATCATTATTTAAAATTTTAATCTTTTTGAACCATTATCAGCAAACTAAAGGCATGATCGAAGAGCCTGAAACTCGGTTTGAGAAAAAAATCATTTCCGCGAAGTTATGAGCATTGAAAATTTCAAAGTTGTTTTACAAAAAAGGATTTCAGACTTCACAACGCAAAATGATTTTAAAATAAAAAATGATAAGAAAGTAAATTAAAAATGAATTTAAATTAATACGGGTTCCATATTGAATTCAGTTTGAAACGCCTTAAATGTTTAAGGTTTTAATCCGCAATATATTGCATTTCCAACAAAATAGATTAATTTTATGATAAAAGAGAGTTGAATTTCCCATTAAGAAAGATGAATTCGCAACCGAAAATGTAATAGTAGATATTTTAACCGAAAAGACTAATTTTCAAAGATAGTTAAATATTTAACGTCAGTAAATAAATTTTTAAAAATATTCACCTTTTTAACGAATTTTTCAAATTTTCAAGCCAAAAAGATAAATTTTCAACAAAAAACATATTTTCAACAAAATATTTTTATTTTCGATAAAAAGGGAGACTTTCATTTAAAAAATGTATATTTTAACAAACAAGTTAATTTTGAAAGAATAAGTTGAATTTGTAATTACATCAGTGAAATTTAAAAACCAAATACAGATTTGAATCAAGTTAAATATTTAGCAAAAAACGAATATTCTACGAAACAATATTATTTTCAATAGAGCGGTTGATGTTTAAATAATAATTAAATTTTAACATGAGAGAACAAATTTTTAACAATAATAGTTATATATTCATAAAAAAATTGAATAAAAATTGAATTTTTCACACAAATATATGAATTTTTATGATAAAATTTAGTTTTCAACGAAGCAGTTGAATTTCGGACAAAAATATAAGAATTTTTATTAAAAAGTTAATATTCAACCGAATACATAAACTTTTACTAGAATAGTTAAATTTTCGACCAAATAATAAAAAAATTAAACAAGAAAGATAAGTTTTCAATCCTAAAGGACGAATTTTCTACAAAATAATTAAATTTTCAACCAACTATTTGCATTTTCAACGAAATGGTGAAATTTTCAAGCAAAAAAGAAATAACTAAATATAAGGTATAATTATATAGACTAAGTTATAATGAAATATCAACTAAATATAAATA
This sequence comes from Amphibolips quercusostensackenii, assembly GCA_032357855.1. NCBI lineage: Eukaryota > Metazoa > Arthropoda > Insecta > Hymenoptera > Cynipidae > Amphibolips > Amphibolips quercusostensackenii. The sequence goes on along the minus strand of JAUELO010087799.1, from coordinate 1,566 downwards.
AACATGCATTAAACAATAATTAATATTTGAAAAAATGACCTTGTAATTATCAACATAACCAAAGTCAAAGGTTGAATAGTCCTTATTTAGCAAATGCAAATAATTTTCATAATAATGATCAAAAGCTTTTAAGTGGTACAGTAGAAAATGGAAATTATAAACGAGAAAATAACAGTCCTAGAAATGTGTGCTCTGGAAGGAGCAAAGCGAACAGCCAAATGATAAAAATAACGCGAGCCAAATTAGTGTAATGAATGGAATACCCGTAATAATCATGTAAATAAAAAAACTCGTTGTTTAAAACGAAATTTTTTTAATGATGATTTTCAAAATAGTCAGGATGACTTGGGCAGAGTTTGAGTCTCGATTTTAAAGAATATGACGCGATAGAGGCAGATGCGGGGCCAAATGATATAAAAATACCTCTTCTGCTAGATATGCGCGGCGATTTATTAAAAATTAAGGACAACGTAATAATTAGAAACCTCGATAAATGTCCAATAATAAACATCAAAATTCAAAACACAACAACTAAAGCGGTAATTGATACTGGGGGCGAAGCGAGATGTGTTTCAGAAACTTTTTTTGAAAATAATTTTGAAAAATTCAAAATGTGCGAATTGTTACACTGTAAAAAATAATCATAAATTTCTTATACGAAAGAATGGCATTTTCTCCATACTTTTGAATATCCAATACAAGCATGGAAATTAATTGCTGCTCACTTGGGAATTTCCCTTACACGTCAAGAACCCCATTCAATGGAATGGGAAATCTTGCAGTCATGTATAGAACTTTGATGCGCGGCTGCAGAATGCGCAGCCGAGTAAAGCGCGCATGTGCTGTAGCCGTGGTAAACGAAGGAGAAAAAGGACCGTACAATACAATCATGACGTCAAGCATCTAATTTATAACAGTTTTAGTGCACACTTGTCATACCAGAAAATATTCTTTGTACCATAAGAGTTAGTGCAATTAGACGTTTTTCACAAAAAGATGAAGAAAGCAACAGGAATTTGGAATTCTAGAAATACCCGGTATGTTGATTTTGTATATAACTGCTAAGTACATAAGTTGTAGCAAGCATAACCGCAACGTAAATGTTATATTTATGTAACCTTCGCATACATTTCTGTCCCTAATTGGAGCAGACTTTTGAAAATGATATAATAATTGTTAAATTTGTCTGTCTGATTCTTTTTCACGCAGAAAGCTCTGCATGTGGAGAATGTACATTTTTCTCAGTCTTGTATACGTCGATACTATACATTCATCTCATTGTAGCATCTTTTTCGCTTGTCAAGTGATACTTCGTTTTTGCATAAGAAAAATGTGCTACAGCGAGATAAACGTATTGCATCGTCGTGTGATAAAATAAGAGAAAGAAATATTTTCTAACTCACCTTTTACAAAGTGTCTAAGCGTCCGTCCAGATGAACACTGAATTTCGTCTATACGCCCGGCTAGCTGGATAAAATATTTTCAAGAATGTTTGTTGGCTATACCATTTTCTGTCAATACTGTTTATCTGTCATGTTTATCTGTCATTTTGTCATACTGTTCACC
>JAUELO010087215.1:0-18167 GCA_032357855.1 Amphibolips quercusostensackenii | reverse complement strand
TGCTTACCGTGTACAAACTCAAAATAGTGTTATAGCATCAGCTTATGCTCTTCCGAAGGACTATAAACTAAATTTAAGTTGGAGATTGATTATTTCTACAGTTGATTATCCTACTTACACTTGATCTAAATCACTTTATTTAATCACTTTATGAAATCACTTTATCTTTTAAAACCAGTTCCTATAAACACTAGTTTGTTTATAAAAAATAGTTAGGAACTTAAAGGTATTATCGAAAACATCAATGTACCTAAATCCCATTCAATAATTTCCTTGGTTGTTTTGTCGATGTTTAATAGCATCCCACTAGATCTTGTTTTAGATCGCATTGAAAAAATACTTATTTTGAATCATGACTTAATAAAAATAACTTAAAATGAATTGTTTATAGCCACTAAAACTGTTTTCAATAGTACTGTGTTCTCTTTTCATAACAAATTCGTCTAGTTGCAAAACCGGCTAATTCCAAAAGACAAAATTTGTAAGAAAAGCTTATTTTTTGTCTCACCGAGCCAAATTAAGCTAAGAGTTAGCCGATTTTGCAGCACTTTGTGATTTTAAAATGCATTTTTAACAGGAGTTTGGTCGGTTTTGGCGTGCTTTCTTATTTCCGATGGATGGAACATGTATCTTAGGACTCAGAAAACTAAAAAAACCGCATTTCGCAAAATTGAGGAGGTGGCCCGTTTCGCAACTAGACGACACATTATATTAGATTTAGTTTTTCAAGATATTAAGAAAAAAGCTCTTGAATTATTTATTAGTACTGACATCTATTCTTTACAGAAAGTATGTCGATGACATTCTAGCAATTGTTCCTTTTGACAAAGAGAGTGTTTTTTTAAATGTGTTTAATAGTATAAAAGAATGCATTAAATTAATTAATAAACGTGAAATTAATCATGTTATTTACTACCTTGATATACAAATAATTAAAACTCCAAATGGTGATTTATTTACCAGAAAATCAAAAACCGATTATGAACCTAAAATGTTGAATATTTTAAATGATACTAACACTTATGTATAAGATATCTAAATTTGAATACACTTCCACGACTGAGAAAAAAAATACTGACCTGGTAATTACAATGTTAAATAAAAAACACATTACTGCAAAAGAAGCTCCAGGAGCTTACGGTTTACCTAAGATTCATGAAATTAATAACCCTTTAAGACTAATTGTTTTCACGGTTAATAGTCCCACTTACAATCTAGCGTTTTTTATATCCAACATTTTGAGTAAGATTATCTGCCAAAATGATTTTTACGTCAAAGACAATCTATCTCTTCTTAAAAAGAATAAAAAACATAAATGACCGAAGGACTATGTTCTAATATCTTTAGGTGTGGTCAACATGTTCAACAAAATTCCTGTCAATTTGTTTATCCGGAGTATTAAAGAGAGATAGGTAGACATCTGTGAGCATACATTTTCGAAGATGATTTCATAAAATGTGTTGAATTATGCTTAAATTCTACTTGTTTCAATTTCGACGGTGAAGCTTACAACCAAATATGGGGCCTAGCTATGGGTTCTCCTCTTTCTCCGGATGCAGCGAATTCAGTGACGGAAAAACTGGAAAGCACTTGCTTAACTACATGAAATTTTTCACTTCCCTTTTTCTACAGATATTAAGATGATATTATCACAGCTGTTCGCCTTACCAATACACAAATTATCTTGGATCAATTCAATAGCTACAATAACATTTTAAAATTCATCATTGAGATCCAAAACAAAAATAAAATTCCTTTTTTGGACACATTAATTATGTGTGAAAATAATTATATTAAAATTGACTCATTTCAAAAGAAAATATGGTCAAGCAGATACTTAAATTTTCCCTCGTCTCATTCAAACTACTATAACATTGGAATAGTAAGGGTTATGTGTTTCCAAATGCTCCGAATTGCAGATCCAGAATTGAGACCCGAAAATATCAAACTCATTAAAGATACCTTAAAAGATAATGGATACTCTTTACATTTAATTGATGACTGTTTAGAAAAAAGAAACGATAGCTCTTCATAACTTCTAATCTCTGACCAATAATAAAAAACCAAAAATTTTTTTTGTAGATTTAACAGTTTGTCCACGTGTTTATGGCTTATTTGAAAAAATAGAACAGGTTTTTTGCGTCATCATAAAATAAAAACAATTTTTAAACCAATTAGGAATTCTGCAAAGTTTTTCTCAAACATAAAGGATCCACTTCCAAAATTCAAACGAATGGGCTTAGTCTGTAATTGTAATTACCTAAATTGATCGGCAGTTCATGTTGGTGAAACTGGAAGAAAATTAGAAACTAGAAATGAAGAACATAAATATTCAGTTACTAATATTGATGGAAAAAATCACGCAGCTCTTACAAAACATTGTTTAGATACTTGTCACCAATTCTACTTTGATAATACACAAATTCTAGCATATGAGAAGAAAAAACTCGTCGGAAATTTATTGAAAATTATTTAATTAATAAACACCAAAATGATGCCGTTAATTTACGTTATGAAAACAATAGTTTCTTGGAAATTGATAAAATCAGTTTAAATATAATTTTATTCTTTTATTTTTTTTGCACTTTTTCAGCTTTACTTATAAGATTTGAATTATAAGGTTTAATCGCATTTTAAGGTTTTGAAATTTCTTATTATGATAGATTTTAATACTGAGTGTCGTTTCAGCTTATACTTGTCAACTTGGAAAAATGTCTTTTAAACAATTTTTTCTTAACCAATTTGAAGTTTCATAATATTATACATCTTTTATATTATGATTTTGTATACAAATGTTATTTATATATTTGTTTATGTTATTTAGTAAATAAATTTATGTCTTTTTGAATTGGAAAATTTTACATGGGATGACTGAACTCTTTATATAGGTATATTTTATTGATTTTTTTCCAGTGGTGGATTTTTTTAAATGTCTTTAATCTGTTGTTTATATACAAAAATTTTTTGTACTAATGAAATGCTCATTATTATAGAATAATTTCTTTTTTTTATAAATTTATTGTATTTGATTACTCAAAATTGTCTCTTAACCAAACTTACTTTACTTTGATTATATTCTTTACTATTTCAAGGATGTAAGGTTTTTGATTAACTGATCAGTATGCTTTATTTCGTTCAAGCTTTCGCTCCACGAAATGGAGCCTCTTCAGGAATTTTCAACATATCTCCTATCCTAATAAACAAAAATACACAAAGTTTTTCTTGTAAAACTAAGAGCTTTTTCAAAATTACGTAAGGTATTTAAAAATAGGGTACATAACCTGAAAAACTTACCAAAATTCGACAGATTATAATACAAAATATGGTATACATATTTATAAAAGGCAAAACGATGAGTACTTTTTATATCTGTACTCATGTTCGATGTTTCTTGTATTTTTTCTCTCCAGTAATAGAAAAAGTTTCAAATTTAAATTATATTTTGTGTATCAACACTACATTTTTGAATATTTCTGGGAAATGCGCATTAAGTCAAAACGAATTTAAGCCGTATATTTAAAAAAAATGAAATTTAGCGCCATTATTTGAAAGGAAAATGAAGCACTAAGAGAGTATTAGATACAAATTTTTTTAAAAACATTATAGATGATTATTTAAAAATATAAGACTATGATAAATGCTGCTCAGCTATTCTACGTCGGACCTTTTGTTTACAGAATTTGTTTGTTTTATAATATGATACATTTCCTTGAAGTTCCTTCTTCTATAGTTTGTTTCGTAGTTAGGAATTTTTGTTTTAGAAAAACAAAAATTGTGATCGTTATTGTGTGAGCATGTGACTAATGCTGTACCTCTCTTATTATTTAGATAAATGTTTTGTTACAATCAGATTAAAATACATATACAAAATTAAAAAAAGATCAAGCTTCTAAAGTAATCAATGGTTTTAATAAAATAATTGGAATATGTAAAAAGAAAGGATATATCTGTAAAGAAACTGACAGATCTTTAAAAAGTTAGAACTCAGTAGCTCCAAAATTTTATGGACTCCCAAAAATTCATAAAATTAGTAATCCTATAAGGCCAGTCACATCATATACATGTTCTCCACTTTATGCACTTTTGAAATACGTTAGCTTTTTAATAAAACAGAATATAAAAAAAAGTGACTCATTTGTCAAAAATAGCTGGGATCTTATTGATAAAACAAAACCTTTTAGCATATCAGATAACTACAAATTAGTTTCACTGTATATAAAATCACTTTTTACACAAACGTTCCAAAAGATTTAGTTCTTAAAAATATAAAAATTTATTGGCACAACATAAGAAAAACTACTAAGTCACCAGTGAAAGAATTTTTAGAGCTCGTAGAATTTTGTATAAATAATGCATACTGCATTTTCCAAAATGAATATTGTAAACAAATTTTTGGCACTCCAATGGCCCCATTTTATCAGGTGTTATTGCTAATTTGGTTATTGAAAAACTCGAAAAGGATGTATTAAAGAAACTGTCCTTTGACTATTTTTTCTTAGAGAGGTACGTGGACGATATTTTCACATACGTACCCGAAGAAAATTTCGATCAATTGTTATTAGCTTTTAATGCATACCATCCTAAAATACAGTTTACTATGGAAGTTGAAAGTCAAAATAAACTTAATTTTTTGGATATAACAATCATATAAGAGAATAACAAACTAATTACAAATTGGTATATAAAAGAAACAAACCCAGGTAGATATGTCAACTTTAACTCATGCATCTGTATAAAAGACAAAATTTCTATGATTTATGGTCTAACTGACAGAGCCATAAAATTATCAAATCCTAGACTCACAGATGAAAACTTAAAAATTGTAAATTAAACTTAAAAAATATGACTATTTAATCTGTTTTATTAATAAATATATCAATGAAAGAGTTAATACAACAAACCAAATCAGCAACAATCACACAAAAAACACCTAAACTTTTAACTTCGACAAAATTTCAGTACTTCCGTTTTGTAAAGAGCTCTCTAGATTTTCAATAAACACTTTTAAGGCCTTCAATATCAAAACAGTTTACACTTACGAAAAAGACCCTTTCAAATGTTTTTCCAACAATAAGAATGTTACACCATTCGATTTTAAAACCCATGTTGTTTATTGTATTCCATGCGAATGTGGCCGTGAGCACATAGGTCAAACGAAACGATATCTTAAATCTAGAATTCAAGAACACAAAAACGATTGTTAAAAGGCTGAAAAAGGTACAGCATTAGTCACACACTTACAAAATGACGATCATAATTTTTGTTTTTCTAAAACAAATATTCATAGCTACGAAACAAACTACAAAAGAAGAAACTTTAAAGAAATGTATCATAATGTGAAACACACAAATTCTGCAAACAAAAGATCCGACGTAGAATACCTCAGCAACATTTATTATAGTCTCATACTTTTAACTAATCACCTATGTTTTAAAAAAAATTTGTATCTTATTCTCTCTTAATGTTTCATTTTACTTTCAAATATTGGCGCCAAATTCCATCTTTTTAAAAATATACGGTTTAGTTCCGTTTTGACTTCATTCGCATTTCCCAGGAATATTCGAAAATGTAATGTTGATACACACAATGTTGACTTAAATTTAAAACTTTTTCTATTCCTGGAGAGGAAAAAGAAAAAAAAACATCAAACATGAGTACAGATATAAAAAGTACTCATCGTTTTTCCTTTTATAAATATTTATACCATATTTTGTTTAAAAATCTGTCGAATTTTGGTAATTTTTTCAGGTAATGTAACCTACCTTCGAATACCTTACGTAATTTTAAAAAAACTCTTAGTTTTAAAAAGAAGCTTTGTGTATTTTTGTTTATTAGGATAGGAGTTATGTTAAAAATTCCTGAAGAGGCTCCACTTCGTGGAGCGAAAGCTTGGACGAAATAAAGCATATTGATCAGTAAATCAAAAACCTTACATCCTTGGAATAATTTTCAAACTGCTTAACAAAATTAACATCATCTATACATATATTCTTTACTTTTTTTTTTGAAGAGGGTTTAAAATCGGAACCGAAACGCTTAATAATATTTTTGTCTTTAATTTAATTAAAATGACTTTTTTAATCGAAGGCTGATAAAGGATGCAGTATAAAAGATTTCATTAAATTTATTTATGAACGTAAAAATTGATAATGTTATTAACTAACTTTATTCACAAGTAATTAAAACTCCAAATGGTGATTTATTAACCAATTAATATAAAAAATTTTCTTGAGCTGGGAGATATCTCAATTACAATTTGCATAATTTATTTTGTCGTACAGTTAGTTTAGTAGACAGATGTGTCAATCAAGTGATATTAAATTTGGAAAAGGAAATTTAAATCAATTAAAAACAATATTAGTACATAATAATTATCCGCTCAATTTAGTTAATGACGTGAAAGCATTCATGAGATTTATAATAACGCTAATGAAAAAAACAAATTAATCGATATTGACTGGTGTTATTTATTTGATTAAATGTAAATGGTGCAATAAAGTATTTATAAGTAAAACTGAGAAGAGATCAGGAAATAGAATTGCTGAACTCAAAAGAGATTCTGATTTTGGGAATCTCAGTATAGGTTTTTCAAAACATTTTTGTAATTTTATTCATTATCTTACTTCAGTTTGGGAGAATGTCTTATTTTTTAAGGTTACTAAAAATAATAGATACTTTTTTTCGATTGGACAATAACAAATAGTGCGGCCCATCGTAATTTTTTTCATAGATTATTTTGATTAGTAAAGTTACATTTATAATTTATGTTTTTTCATGATATATTAATGAATTTAAATTTTTTTATTTGTTTCAATAATACCGTAAACTGGTTTGACTGAAATAAGGTTGAAAAACGTAGTTTTTTTGCAAAGTTTTTTGACAACTTGAAAGCATTATCGCATTTTTGTATTTTTAGAACTTATTTATAATGATCGGAGCACAATCCAACTTTCATTGCTCTACGAATTTTTTATTATAAATGCCTTTTTATTAATTGTCCTATCATTTGAAAATGATCGTGCTGACCTGATCATGTAGTGTACAGGTAAAAAAAGTAAATCTATTGGAACAGTCTGCCCAAATTTTCACTCAAGTCGCATAGAATGTACCTGCATAAAATCTAACTAGACTGGAAAAATTCAGAAAAGTATCGTTTTTGAAAAAATTTTGAAACTTTTCACTAGATTCTCTGGGTTTATACTTTTTATTACACACCTATTATTTTTCTCACAATTTAAATTTGTTCAAACAAATTTTTTTACAAAACATTCAAAATTGACAACTTTTTGAGTAACTTGCAATATTTAATTTTAATTGAACATTAACACGAAAGATTAATTAATTAGTTCCTGTTATTCACAAAAATTAAAAATTTGTCCCGTTTTGTCAAAAACAGTTTCTGCATGGATCAAAATTGTTTAAATAATGACAAGTAAGTAATGAAGAGTGTTAACCAAAAAAGGCTAATAAAAAATCAATGAAAAATGTCCAAAAAATTGCATCTTTATTTTAAACTAATTACTTCAAGTTACTGAGAGAAGGTGTACACTTTTTATGTTATGTTGAAAGAGAACTGATAAAAATACAAGAAATGCGAGAATTCTGTCGAGTTTGTTAGCAAGTTTGCATACAAACTACATTTTTCTGCCTTATCCTAGTCAAAAGTTTTAATTAAACAATAAAAAATTGTTCAAACACATAACAACAACAAATTAAATTGACTATTCTAATATTTTATATCGCCTAATTAGTTTATCTTGTTGTGAGAGTACTAATAGTTTGCAAAAATCTGCAGAAAAGTATTGTTTGAACAAATATAATTATGTCAAACAATTATTAATTGATAAAAAAAGCACATAGAACTTTTCAATTTGACCATTAAAAATCATATGTATGAAAAACTACACAAAAGTAATATTTACGACGAATATACCGCAAAATATTTTATTTTCATTTAGAGGGTGGCTTATAGGGCATGCTGAATAGGGTTGGGGATGAGGGGTCAAAGTGGAAAATCAATGAATATGTTACATTTGAGGCAGTGATTTTAAGAAGGCACTGATTTTCAATCGTTTTATTAAATAGTACACCTTCCAGTCTCATATTTGTAGATAGGGGGTTTTGTCCATGTTGTTAATCTTATGGGGAAATAAAGGAACTAGGTGGCATAATTCAATGTTGACCGATCAAATACAAATACGTATTTACTTTTTTCGTAACTTCACAAAATTATTTATTCTTCTAAATAAAATTCGAACATTGCCCTCTTGGGGTTTCATAGCCTCGGTCAGAAACCCTTATAGTTTTGGTCAAGAGTGTTTCAGGAATGGATTTTCGCGGTAGGATTAAGCTGCAAGTCGCAATTCTCCACAGATTCATTTTTTTTTATAATTACTCAGTATAAAATTCCTAACAAGCTTAAGGTTGCCGACTTTTGATTTTGTTTTAAAAAAAAATGTCATGATAATAAGGATATCGGAAAAACTGTCAACATCGAAGTATTATATTTTTAATGGATTGTAAACAATGCAAACTTGGGTAAAATTAATTAAAATTCATTCAAAAATACTTTAAAAGTAATATTTAGTTATCAATTGTCATTGTTTAGTAACAAAATAAGTTAACAAAAAATAATTAATATACAATCTTATGAGCAAAAATAATTTTTCGGCAATCACTTATTGCAATAGATATGCTGATATAAGTGACACGTACTCGAACATTGTACAAAATTATTTACAATTGTTATACATATATACAAATAAACAATAGGTGTACAAATTTATAAGAAGTAATTTTGATTGTATCCTATTTTATTTGCTCTCGGCCGCTCCGCTTGATTTTTATTTAAAAAAAATAAGGAACCCTGAAAAAAATTAGGCATGCGCATTTCTTGTTTATACGTATTCTTACTAGTAATCATTTTAACTTAAAACTAATTATTTACATTGAGCTAGTATTTTTTTAAGGATTTTTAACAATTTCAAGTCCACTTGCATTGTTTTAAATCTATTACAAATTTAATACTTTGATCATGCATCTTTTTCCGATATCTTTATCAATATAATATTTTTTAAATAAACAAAATCAAAAATCAGCAACCTTATGTTTGTCATACATTTTTCGAAGAAGGATAAGTAAAAAAAGGGTGGTGGTGAGGGAAGTGAGAGAATTAAGAGAAAATGATGTGCAGAAAGTAGGAAAAGTAGAAAAGGGGTAAAAATTAGAAGATGAGTAGGAGAAACGTAGAGAAATGGAGGGAGCAGGTGTAAGGAAAATGTAGGGAAATGAGAAGAGGAAATGTAGTGTAAATGAGCAGAAACGAGAGGATGGGAAGTAGGAGAGGTGAGAAGAAAAGAGAGGAGAGAAATTAGAACAGAAATGATGTAAGGGGAAGTAGGTGTAATGATGGGAGGGGATTTATGGAAAGTTAGAGGAGAGAAAGTAGTGGAAAGGAAATATGGAAAATAAGAAAGGTGGAAGTGGAAGGAGGAGAAGTAAGGGACTTATGGAGAAATAAGAGGGTGATAAGTGTAGGGAGGGTATAGAAAGTAGTGAAAGGGGAACTTGGAGCAGTCCGGAAAATGTAAATGAGAAGTTAGGAAAAGTAAGCGGGAATAAGGGGTTAGGAAGTGAGGTGAAATGTGGGGTAGGGACGTAGTAGATTCGTCCGAAAATGGCAGAAAATGAAGAGTGGTGAAGTAAGGGTAGTAAGTAGTGGCGAAGTAGGGGAAATAAGGGGAGGGAATGTAGAGGAAGTAAGGCAAGAGGAACTAGACGGAATGAGGAGAGTGGAAGTAATGAGAAAGGTAATAAGGGGTAATGCTGGTAGGGAGAGTATGTGAAGCGATCGGAGAAAGACTAGGAAAAGTGAGGGGAGTGGTAATAAAAAAGGTAGAGGGTGCGAGGAGAAATGAGATATACATATAATATTGTATTGAAATGTGTCAAAAGAAAATCAATTTTGAATTTAAAGGGGGTATTTTTTATTCACTGGTGCATTTTTGTTTTTATGGGATGTGGAAAATTTCAACATAAATTCTATATATGTCTTTCCCTTTGCGCGTAAAGTCTTCACACGATGTAGGCAAAACATAAAATATACTTCATGTTATATAAAGAGTGCTGAGGTTTATCCACTTTGAGGATGATGTTTACCAAATATATAATGCATGACATTTTAAAATATTTTTCGAGACCTTTTTTCTATGGTTTTTATATTTCTGGTAAATTAGATAAGAAATATTTATAGTTTAGCTTTGAAATAATCGTTTTTTACCTGTGAGAGTGATGTCTGTTCATTTCTTTATATCTTGAAATTTTCTGAATAGTTGTTGAGATTTAAAACTGTAAAGAGCTAGAGAATTTACGCTTTTTCCTCAAAAATTTATCTTTTATGTATTTTTATATCTTTTTTCAAACGGTAATTTCCATAAACGATACCAGTTTGAGGAGGGGAGGGGCTTATAACTATGTTTGGTGGCTAGTGGGTTACTATTATATTTTTGGTTTGCAACTTATCTTGTTCAATTAAAAATTTTATTATTCACTGAAAAATTCATTTATTCCGTTATTTTGATAATTTTTTATTAAAAATTCATCTACTCTGTATAAAATTCGTTCTTTTAGTTAAAGAATTATCTGTCTATTTGAAAATTTAACTATTTTGATGAAATTTTATTTTATGTTTGGTTACAAATTCATTTTTTTAGTTAGAAGTTTAAATTTTGGGTTGCAAATTCATGCATTTTGTTGAAGATTTGTCTAACTTTTTTTTAAATTCAATATTTATGGTTAAAAATTTACCTTTTCTTGATGAAAATGCAATTGTTTGGTTGAAAGATCAACTGTTACATGCTTTGTTGAGAATTAATCTTTTCTGGTTAAAAAGTCAATTATTTCACTTGAGGTTGAACTACTCTGTAAGCTAATATTTTTTCATTAGGAATTCATAATTATAGTTGAAAATTGAAGTACTTGCTTTTAAATTAACTTTTAGGTTAAAAATTCTACGGTTTTGCAGCAGATTCATCTTTTTGGCTTGAAAATTAAACTTTTTGGTTGAAAAATCATATTTTTGGGTAGAAAATTGAACTTTTCTATAGATAATTTATCTTTATAGCTTTAAAATTAATTAGTTTTGTTAAAAATTTATATATTTTGCTTGAAATTCGCCTTTTTTGGTAGAACATTAATTCTCATGGTTGAAAGTTGATCTCTTCGATGGAAAATTTTACAATTTTGTTAAAAATTTATTTTTTTAAGTTATTTTTCTTATTAGAGTTTTTATCTAAAAATTGAATTATTTTATTTTTAGTACAAAATACATTTATGTTGTTGAAAAGTCGTCTTTTTGTGTGAAAAATGTGTGTAAAAATTTGTGTAAAAATATTTGAATAAATTTCAATCTTTTTTTGTTTGAAAATTCGACCATTTGATTGAAAATGCATCTTTGTATGCTTTTAGATTGAAAATTCATCTTTTATGGTAAAAAAGTCATCCTTCTTGGTAGAAAACTTATTTTTTTTTGGTTAATAAGGAACTTTTTTGTCCAAAATTCTACTGTGTTTGAAAAAATTTGCCTTTTTGTCTTGAAAATTTGGCTGTTTGAATAAATGTTTAACTATCTTTTTGGGAAAATTATCTCTTTTACTGGGAAGTTCATCCGTTTTGTTTTTGGTGCAACTGTTTAGTTGAAAATTAATTTTTTTCTTAACTTGTCTTTTTGTGTCAAAAATTTGACTATTTTGTGAAAAGTGCCATATATTTTGTCTTGTAATTTTTGAGATTCAAAGTGTTTTCTATTGAATTGAATATGGTATTTAAAATAATTTTTTTAAAGAATTCATAAACCTAAAATTCGTTTTTAGTTAAGGGCTTTGACTTGGCGCTAGCAGACCTTAAAAATAAGTACCCTGGTGGCACCCATAAAATATTCTTAAGTCATTTGAAATTTTCAGAAAATGTGCGAAATTCCTTAAAATGTTTTAAAGTTACTTGCAATCTTTTTGGAAGTGATGTGAAATGTCTTCAAACATTTTGAAATATTTTAATAATTCTATAAATCTTTTAAAATACCTTTCAATTCCTGAAAATATTTTTAATTCCATTACAACCTTCAAAAGTTTTATCATATGCCCTTAAATATTTTGAAGACCATTAAAAACACTTTAAATCTCTTGAAATCACTTGAAATCTTTTCACACATTTTTTAATACCTAGATTTCCTTTAAAATCCCTTTCAATGTTTTGAAATTCTGAAATTTTTCGAAATATTTAAAAATAACATAAGAGCTTTTGAAATCTCTTGAAGTATTTTCGAATACTTCGACAATTCTTAAAATCTTATAAAAAACTGTGAGGTTTTGAAAAGTCTCTCAAAATCCCTTCAAATCTTTTGAGGTTAAAACCTTCAGAAGTTGTGCATCATCGCGTGAAATATCTTAAAACTAATTAAAAACTTTTACAGAATCGTCAATATGTCTCTATGTCTCTTGAAGTCTTCTAAAATTATTTGGCATAACTTTAAATCCTTTCATTATCCATGAAATCTTAAAAGATTCTTGGAATCCTTTAAAATATTCCTGAATCGTTTAGAATCTTCAGAAAATCTGTGAAATCTGCTAAAATTTTCGTGAAAATTTCTCAAATTCCTGCATCAATTAGAATCTTTAGAAAACCTGTAAAATCATCTAGAATGTACTTCATTAATCCATAAAATCTTTTTATATACTTTGCGATTCCTAAAAATTCTCGGAAATTCATTGAAATCCGTAAAAGTTTCGTCATATGGCATTAAAAACGCTTAAAATCTTATAAAATCTCTCAAAAAGTAATTGAAAACTTGAAAAATATCAAACAGTCTCTAGAAATCTTTAGATAATCCTTAAAATGGTTCCAAATCCTGTATGATCTTTTGGAATAATTTAAAATACTTCAAAAATCCTTAAAATCTTTAAAAATGTTAAGACTAGGCTATATCCAGTACAGTAAATAAGACTTGAATAACTGTGTAGTATATAAATTATTTAATATTAACAGAAAATACTAAAAAATGTCAGAGAGACCTAAAGAAAAGTTATGAATCACGTAAATAACTGTATAAAGTTAGATTTGCAGATAATTATTATACACAATATAATTCTTAAGCGCGGATTTGAAGATATTGATGTTCCAACACTCCCACTTAATCAAAGTGAGAATTATTCAGTCTTCTGGATAGTAAAAAATCCGAATCCTGTTAAACATTAGGTGTGTTTTAGCCCACTTAATGCTTTAGTTGAAACACCAGCTATCATTTTCCAGTCCACAGATATTTAATAGTCACTGCATTAACTTTTACTGCATCTCGAACAAAATGATACCTAATGTGAATATGCTTCGCTTAAGCATGCAAGACAGGATTATTAAACAGTTTCTGGGCACTTTGGTCGTCATTATATATCTAAATTGGAGTATTTCTTATCAGTCCTGGTTCTTAAAAAAATCGTCAAAAGTATATCGTTTTTTTAGTCGCTTCAGTAAAAGCCATATATTCAGCTTCAGTACTTGAGAGAGCAACCGTTATTTGCTTCCTAGATTTCCAACTTACAGCACCTTCGCTCAGTGTGAAAACGTGACCAGTGTGAGAACGTTGTTCTATAGGACATGCAACCCAATCAGCATCAACGTAGCCGATAAGACCATGCTCACTCTTTTGAAAAATGATTCCATAATTGATTGTACCTCTTAAGTATCTAAGAACTCTTCTAGCAGCTGTCCAATGTTCCATATCGTGGAGAATTTCCAGAGATTGATCGGAAGGTTTTTTGTTTCCACTTGCGTTTATTTGTGTGATTTCATCTAAAATTTATTTAAAAAGATTAGGTAGATTTATGTCGATTTCTCCTGAAATATCATTATTTAGGTAAGCAGATAAAACATCTAGTTGATGTATCTTCATTTCCATCTCGACGGCTTATGCCAGCAATAGTCATTTAGAACTGATGCGACATACTGGAACAAACGTTCCATTATAATGTACACCTGGCCGTTAAGTAAATCTTTGAGCTACAAGACAAGCTTTTTTTTATCCGTGTTCCATCCACATTCTGCTTGATTCGCAGGATTAATTAGTTGCTTATGATGCTTCGATCTTTTAAATGATAAACAATTTCTCAAGTTTCGGTTCCAAGTAATGCTTTGAATTCATTGCGAGTTGCATTTTTCCATTCAGCAGCTTCAGGACCCAAAACTTTGCTTTTTTATTAATATTTCTGTGAAATGAGCTTCTTGCAGATCTTCCTAATATTTTTTGCTCTAGTTATTTCTGGATTGTACTGTTTAGTAGGTCTTGCCCTGTTTCCAGACTAAATTATTTTTGGTCTACCAGGTTCTGTTCTAGGTACATGTCAAGGTTCTCCTTTCTCGTTCTCTTCGTCAATATTTTCGAAATTTTCAACTTTAATTTCTCCATCTTTATCTTAATGACTTTGGTCTTGAAAATCTTCGTTAATGTTGGCATGGTCAATATCATTCATTGGTACCTCGCGGTCTTCAGAGTCTTTACAAAAGTCTTCATCTTGGTTAGAAATATCTGATACTCCTTGATGGTATTCCATCTATTCAGCTTCTTGTTCTTGCTCGTGATTTGCTGTTGCTATAGCTTCAGACAAAAACATAGTAAGACGTTGGTTTGAATCATTATACAGGTAGCCATTTCTATTAATATTTTTGTTGTTTGTTCCAGCTACGCTATTTTAATGTGGAGTGTCTTTAACAGTTAATCTTTTTTTTTTTATTCCGGTTGAACTCAGGTAACTTTATTCAGATACTTGGTCCCATTGTCTGACTGCAAGTTCTTTATTTTCTTACCTGTCTGGTTTTCAACTATATTCTCATAGTCTTAAAATGCAGATAGAGTCTCGCTTTTCTTCTTGAGAAACCTCGCTTTGCACCATCGAATATGATCATTTACAAAGACAACCATAGATTTGGCTCCTCCTAGAGATGCTCTCCTAACTTGCTGTCCTCACTGTACATAGCGTCAATTTAGCATTTTTCTAGCCTAATTCTATGAGCAAAATTCTCGTTCATTAAATCCTTCAAACTCCTCTCATTTAGATGTTCAAATCGTTTGTGCCAGACTATCAAATTTTGTTGGAACTAGTTTGTCTATAATATTTCCTGCTTGTTTAATGTATTTAGATATAGAATATAAATTATTAATTTGTATATCCCTTAAATAATATCTTCTTTTTAATCAATCGCTACAGCAGGTTCTTTATTAAAAATTATTCAGAATCCTCTGTTTTTAACCATTGCAACAGAATCAAATTTGTTCGTTAATCTAAAACAAATGAGTATATTCTAGTTTTAAAATTTCAGCTGTTTATGATCTGAGACCATTAACTTTACCAACCCTTTGGCGTTAAATTTTGCTAAAGCGCTACTCGCTAGATTCAGTGTTATATAATCACACTTTTCCAGAGTTACAAATTTTTTCTGACCTAAACACATGTGGAACGTGCAGTCACTACATAACTTATTTCCGCATAGCTCCTCTCTTCTTTTTTTGCTAGAAATCCTGCCTCTTTGACATTTCCAGTGCTTTTTCTCTTAGATTAGCAATCTGCAATCTTATGAAAAATTTTCTTGCAATGTAAGCACCTGATCTTCTCTTGCTCATCGTTTTACCTACATTATTTTTTCTTAAAGAATTTTTCGCTTGCCACCATGGCACCTAGAACAACTTCCATATTCATTTTTCGTGAGTCACTTTTCTCAAGAATTTTGATTTTCAAAACCTCTGGTGTAGGCAGCTCACCTTTAGACTTTATTGCGCAACTCAAGTTGTCAAAACTCTTTGGTGAACTTTGAAGTAACAAGATTGACACCAGATCTCAATTAACTTCAACATCCATTTCGCCAAATTTATCGACATCATGTTTCTTTTTATATGTGTACTATATCTTTATCATCTTCCATTCGACTTAGCGATACGATCTGCAGTGGCCTAAGCCCTTACCGATGCTTCTGGCGCTTCATCATTAGTTGTAACATCTGGTCGCTTATTTTCACCGCACACATATTTTCAAGTATAATTTTTAATTAAAAAAGCTTCTACCTTGATTTTCCAGGTGTCTTATTTCTTTTTACCACGCATCGCAGGCCGAATTCAATTTACAACATTTATTTTTATAAAGTTGCGTTAGATGCAAACTTTTTCTTTTTTAAGCCTCTGACAATTTGTACTTTTCTCGATCTGTTTTTGTATCTCGTGCTGAGTCCATAATCTGTTAAAACTAGGCCAAACCCAGTGATTTATTAAAAACAAAATAATTCTTAAGCATGAATTTCAACATATTCATGTTTCAACAAAAAATACTTTCAGGTATTCAGAAGTTTTCTGAAATCCTTAAAAATCTTTCAAAACCACTTAAAATCTTTAAAAAAATTTAAATTGATCGTAAAATATTTCTAAACCCATTAAAGGCTTTCACAAAATCGAAATGTTTGAAATGCCTTTGAAAGTGTTCTAAAATCTGTTGATATATTTTTGAATTTTCTAGAATATTATAAAATAGTTGTAAATCAATCGATACCTTTGAAAGCTTTGCAATATGTTTGAAAAAATTTAAAAAAGCATTGAAAACGCTTTAAATCTTCACATATCGCTTAAAATTCCTCAGAATATTCTTAACTTGATTAAAATTCATAGATATTCGGTTAAAATCATTTTAATATTTTACAACAGTCTCTATACATTATTTAAAATAGATCTGAGAACAAGGAAATAGATATTATCAGTTTGTTTTTAAAATTGTACAAAAATAATTTTCCTAAGATTCTTTAGGAAATTTCAAAAGTTTTTCGAAAATTTTGAGTGTGTCGAAAAAGAATGTAGAACATTTTTGAGAAAGTTGTCTATTTTACAGGATATTACAAAATATTGATTTTATATTTGAAAAAAATTTTTCAAATTTTCAAGAATCTAAATTTTCTCGAAAATTTTGAAATCTTGAAATTTAAATTATTAAAATTCTTCAAAAACAATTAAAATTGCCCTAAAATCTTTTGAATTCTTATTTGACTATTTTAGAAATGTTTTAAAATCTTTCTTAATTATCTCTTAGAATTATTTTTCAAACTAAAAAATCCTTTAAAATTATCCCATTCTTAAGAAAATATTATCCTCTTGAAACCTTTAACAATTCTTAAAAAGGTATTTTTTCTGTTTTTAAAAATGCTTAAAAACCTACATTGAATAATGAAATCTTTGTGTTTTACATTATTTTTTAACCGTTTCGAAATTTCTCAAGATCTCTTGCACTCACTTCAATTTATTCTGAAACTTTGTAATCTTGCAAAGTCGCAAAATTTTTCGTTTATATCTTTTACATTTTTCCGATATGTTGAAAAATATTTAAAAATCTTTTTTAATTTTCTCTTAAGATTCCTATTTTTTTTAATAAACAATCATTTTAAATTCTTTCATGCAGTTTAAGAGGGTTAGGTTGCAAAGTAGCTCTAAGCTGTACCTCGGCCCTTGAAGTGCCTTTTTAAATAATATTTTCTGAATACATTGTATGTATTGTTGGCATCTTAATAAAGATCTATTGGAGAAGATGTAGACTCCGGAAGCTACGATCATGGTTTTTTGAAACAACCAATCCCGACACAACTGGAACTTGTACGTCATCCACTTCTGCTTTTTCTGTCCTGAAAGGTAAGCAAAAGTGGGAAATTTAAGCGAGATGCCATCGTACAGCACTGTTCTATAGAATCCTGTTTCTGGCCGCGGATGACCTCACGCGGCAGACGGGATAGTTGGAGGTAAAGCTTTTACCACTGGATACTTTTTTAGAGCTACCAACCTTTGTGGAATGTTATGAGAAACAGTGTTGACGGACTAGATGAAGCGATCCCAGAAGAACAGCCTTTTGCATCCAGTTCTCGATGGATTGAGCTTGACGCTGGCAAGCCGGAATCTTTAAAGGTGTTCGCACAAGAAAATCCGTGGCAGTGGGCTGGAAACGGCTCACAGATTAGCTGTCTGCTCACTAACACATATCGGCAGCCAATCGCGTGCAACCTGTTGTGCTGCAGTCTAAGCGGTGACAAACACAAGTACGTCGCTTCGTACACAACTTCGCGAAGAATTTTTGTAAGCACTGGCACGGACCGCA
>JAUELO010087057.1:0-18170 GCA_032357855.1 Amphibolips quercusostensackenii | reverse complement strand
AACTGTTTATCGGGTTTAAAAATTTTTCTTTTTTAGATAAACATGATTTTATTTTTAATTAAACTGTTTGTTCATTTTTTATTAATGACTCGTCATTTTAGCTGGAAATTCAAATTTTTTTTTAAATTAATTATTTTTTGCTGAAAATTTAATTTTTTTTTAGTTGGATATTCGTTTTTATAGTAGAAAATCAATATTCTTGGTTGAAAATTCATTTTTTTGGTTGGTGGAAAGTTGAACTCTTCTGTTAAAAATCTATTTGATAGAAGATTCATTATTTCAGTTTAAAATTCACTTCTTTTGTTGAAAATTTACCTTTTTTGTGGAAAATTCGTTTTTTTTGGTTAAATATTAGTTTTTAATTGCAAAAAATAATTATAGCATTTTCGGTCGAAAAATGTCTTTTTTTATTTAAAGTTTAACTGTTTGTTTAATTTAAGAATGTATCTTTTTTAGATGAAGATTCAGCTGTCTGTTAAAAAAAGCCATATAGCCGTGGCCATCGTTCGCATGATAGTTGTTTTTTTATATCGACGAAAAAATGTTAAGTGTAACAACGGATAGACGCATTGTTATGAAATTTCAAATGAAACTGGGAAAAACCGCTGCTGAAACTTATAATTTAATTTAAAAAAGTGTATAACAATAAAAGTTTATTGCCTGCACGTGCTTTTGTGTGGTTCAAGCGTTTCTAAGATGTCCGAGAAAACGTTAGAAATGATTCACGCCCGGGTCGCCCTTCCGCGTAAAAAACGGATGACAATATCGGAAAAATCAGTAATCCGGTTTCATCTGACCGTCAGTTAAGTTTTCATGTGACTGCTGAATCTGTAGGTATTAACAAAGAATGCGTACGAAAGATTTTACATAACAATTTTAACACTAGAAGGGCTAGACCATAGCTTAACAAATAGATTGAATTTTTGACTTGCGAAGATGGAACTCCGACCACATAATTAATTTTTTACACACAAAAAATAAACTTTCACCAAACAGTTAAATTAACATGAATAAAGTTGCATGTCTGATTGAATAAAGATGACTTATAACAAAATAGTCAAGTTTTTAACGAAATAATTAAATTTTCAACAAAGTACAGTAGAACCTTGATATAACGAATTTACAGAGACTGAAAAATGCGTGATTTATAAGCCGAGCTTCTGCAATTTTATAAACTAGTTTTGCCCCCTCTTTTCAAGTTGAAGGGACCGGACTCATTTTTTTTTCGTTATGTGCGGAATTTCGTTAAAAGTGTGAACGTTATATCGAGGTTCTGATGTATTTGAGTTTTTAACACAAATGTTCTTAATTCTGAGCCCAAAATAACGAAGTGAAATTTTTAAATGAAAATAATTAAATTTTAAACAGAAACATTACTTTTTCAACAAATAATTAAATTTTTAACAATAAAGTTAAATTTGTAATCGATAGAGAATAATTCTAAACCCTAAATACGCTAGTGGAAAACAAATTACTTTTCTATCAAAATAATAATTTTTCATTGAAAATATCGAACTTTCTATAAAGAATATACGAATGTTCAATAGGGAAACGTTTAAGTAGAGGAAACATTTTAAATTTTAAGAATATAATTAAATTTCCAATAAAAAAAGCTAAATTTGTAACCAGAAGCGATAAATTTTGGTTCAAAAATATATCTGACGACTTTTTGAACGTGAAAATATGAAATCTTAATTCAAAAAATCAAAATTTTTATCAAGATAGACGAATGTTTAATAAATAAGTTAAATTTTGGAAAAAATTACCTTTCACAAAATATTTTAGATTTCTAAAGAATAATCAAATTTTAAATAGAAAAAGTTGAATTTGTAACTAGAAGAGATGAATTTCGGATAAAAAATATACATAGTAGTAGTCCAAAAAGTAACAAGACACATGAATATTTTTCCAGGTGAAATATTGATTAAAAAAGCCAAGGTCATTCTTAGAGTAACTTTTAACGAGGTATCCAGTAATTAACTTAAATTTGACCTTGCTCTCCAAGGCTATTTTAAGATCGACTTTGTTTTCTGATGTGTTTAAGATCATCGTTGACCTATGACCTTAGTACATGTTTGGACGTAAAATTTCCTGCTCTTTCGATTGCCTTTGTCAAAAATAGGGGTTCTTATGTTAGGAAAAAAACAAAGTTGACCTTGAAATAACCTTAAAGCTCAAGCTCAAGGTCAAATTCAAGGTTACCACTAGATTTCTCGTTAGAACATTTTCCAAGAATGACCTTGGCCTTTTGAAAAAATATTTTAGCTAAAAAATTGTTTAGGTGTTTCTTTACTTTTTGGATAGTCTGTATATATATTTTATAGAGTAACATTATTTGAAGATGTTTCAATATTATATTAAAAAGTAAAAAATTCTTTTTTAAGCAAAAAAATTCTTTATAAACAAATTATTTGTTGAAAGTATTTTTTCTACAATTTTCTATAATGAAATTTTTTTTTGTTATATTGCGAAAAAATTGGGTATAAACAATATAATAATGAAATAATTTATTTTTAAGATTGTTATTGTTAATATTTATGAATTTTATGTTTTTTTAAACAAATTTAAAAAACAAATGCATTAATTAGGCTCTTGACAAAAAAATTAATTTTTTTCGATGTAAATTTTTTACTTAGGAACTTTATAATAATTTTAGCAAAATTCATAACTGGTTAATTAATGTGATGATTTTCTTTTAACATATTTAAAAAAAAATGCATTATTTAGACATTTTTCAGCAAAAGATTTGTCAGCAAAACTTGACATTGTCCTCTACAGTTGGTATTATGTGCCACTCACAGGTCACAAAATCCTTTTTGATGGTGCCAGAATTATAAAATCATTTTTTATTCCTATTAGGGAATTAACAGAGGAAGCTCAAGAAGCGATCAATAAAATATTTAAACATATCCGGGAATTCCATACTCGAAAATGTAGCTGAAAGGCAATCAATACAGAATTTTCAAACAAAAATTAAATAATTAAATTTTCAGTTGAAAAAATTATTTTAAAAAATGAATCTAAAAAAGTAGTCAAATTTTTACCCAGAGAGATGGATCTTATAATAAAATACATTATTAATAAGAAAGGTGAATTTTTCACCAAGTAGTACCTAAAAAAATTCTAATTTTCAACAAAATAGTTGAACTTTGAACTAAAAATATAATATTAAAATTTTTAGTTGGGAAAATTATTTAAAGAAAAACAATTTTCAACAAAATAGATAAACTTTTAGCAAGAGAGATGACTTTTTTAATAATGTAATAAATTATTAACAATTAAGCCTAATTTTTAATCAAAAAGTTTAATTTTGTACCAAAAAAGACAAAACTACAATTCAGTTAATTAATTTTTAACAAAATTGTTGAATTTTTAACTAAAACTATTAATTTTCAATTAAAAACAAAATAATTGAATTTCTAGTTAAAAAATTTATTTAAAAAAATAAAAAAAAGGAAAAAAAATGCGAACTTACAATAAAGTTAATTAAGCTTACCTTCTCATAAATAAAGGCATGTGATCGTAACATTTTCAAAAATTTTGTAATTCATTTAATTAAACGTTTCTTAATTTAAAGATGTCTAATACAATGTTTCGAACAATTGACTGGATGTGTGTGTGTGTGCGTGTGTGTGTGTGTGCGTGTGTGCGTGCGTGCGAGCGTGCGTGCGTGCGTGCGTGTGTATGTCACACTTTTTTGTGAACACGATAATTTGAAAACGGTTACAGATAAATTAATGAAATTAAAAGGACTTATTTGCATTGCTAATATCTCAAAACTGACCGAAGGATTTTTTAAAATATTCAGTGCATTTTTTTTGTATTACCTTATAACATTTTGAAAATCAGTTTTTCATGATGAAACTTTTTTTATTAATATAGTTTAAAATTGACGCAGATATATAAAAGATTTCTTAGTACGAAACAAATCGATTGACCATTAATATGATCCTGACTTCAGTATCATTAAAAAAGTTATGGTTATTTATTTTATATTAAAAATCGCTTTTCATAGAAAAAATTTTCTCATTCTCATGATTTAAAGTTGATATGAAAATAGAAAAGATGTTTTGAATCAGGACGAATTAATTGACCTGTAATGCTGATTCGTTTTATTGAAAAGTAAGAAAGCTATGGTAATGATTAATTTTTAAAAGTACGGTTTTATATAGTAAAACTTTTTCTTTTAACATATTTTAGACTTGATGAAAAAATAAAAGATTCTTTGGTTCGAGACAAATCGATTGACCTAATATTAATACATTTTATTAAAAAGTAATGAAGTTATGGTTATTTATATTATATTAAAAATTAATTTTCGTAGTAAAAATTTTCTCATCTGCATAATTTAGAGTTAAAATAAGAATAAGAAAGATGTGTTTATTTAAGTCGAATCCATTGATCTATAATGCTCATACATTTTCTTTAAGAGCAAGAAGGCCATTGTAATGCATAATATTCAAAAATAAGGTTTTTTATAGTATTACTTTATTTTTTTAATATAATTTAAAGTTCATGCAAGAATAAAAAATATTTCTCGATTCAAGCCGAATAAATTGATCTGAATATTATTACATTTTATTTAAGAGTAGGAAAGTTAAAGTCATTTATATCATATTGAAAATCGATTTTCATAATAAAAATTTTCTTATTCTCATAATCTAAAGTTGATGTAAGAATAGAAACGATTTGTTGGTTCAAAATTCAATAATTGACCTATAATATTGATAAATTTAAATAAAGAGGAAGGGAACTATGGTAATTCATAATATTTAAAAAAATTTTTTTGTATAGTACAACTTTTTTTCTACAACATAATAAAAAATTTATGCAAAAACGTAAGAATTCCTTGATTCGGCAAAATAAATTGACCTATAATATTAATATATTTTTTTGAAGAGTAAGAAAGTTATGCTTATTTGCAATATTTGAAACATCTGTTATAAACAGAAAAACTTTTCTCATCAACTCATTTTGTTGATTACAGAATAAGAAAAAAATTTATTTATTAAGAAACAGGTTTTTAGGGTTATGTCGCAATCGCTACGTAACATAAGTATGACACCATCGTTCCAGTTTTTTTAACATATTTTGCAGAATTTATATTACTTTTTGGCTGTTTTAAATGAATTATTTCAGTAAACACCATATACATTTCTTGTACAAGCATCAGATTTTTTTTTAAACATAAAAGATTACATAATTGTGATATCAGCTTTAACAAATTTAAAATTGAAACTTGCTCTTTAAACTTACTTAAATTATACGTAAATATATCAAAAAGAACAGAGTGAAGTTTATAATCTTTAAGATAACGACTACACAATATATTAGGTAATCTGAAATAGCACCCAAGTGTTCTTCAGTTGCTGTGATAATACAATTCTTTATTAGTGCATTTAGACGTTTTTCTTGTAAGTAAAAAGATGAGGATTTTTTATACACTTTTCTTATCCTCGGCGGTCATCTTTAATTTAATTGGTAAATATGATTTAATAATATATCTATAATTTCAAATACATTTTTAAGGTGTGCGCAAATTAAAGTTTGTGCAATATACTTTGCAGTCTATCCATATTGCTATTTCTTCCAAACCCTATTTGAGATTTTCAGAAAAGTAGAGCCTAAGTTATAAATAATTTAGGATTGCAAACTCTTCTAGCTCGATTGCTCTCTCTTCTACCAAAAAAGGTAGAATCCAAAAGTCAAGAAGAGGTAATTAGGGATATTTTAATTGGACGAATTTGCTTGCGGCCTAATTTCTTAAAATGATGATACTTAACTATATCAGTTAATAATTTTTTTGAAATAACTTGTAGCGTCAATTAAACAAAATAATTTCTTTCTTTTTCAAAATTTGTTTCTCAAAATGAAAGAAATCGAGCATTTATTTAGGCTGATGTCATTCAATTTTTTTTCACTGCAAGGATCGGGAGAACAAGGCAGTTCTAAACTGTCTATACAAAATTAATCCAATAAGGCGGCATGCGCCTACGAGAAAAGATATCCTAGACTATTTAAATGTATTATCTCAAATATTGAGCTGTTTTTAATTCTCATTATATATCAACAATATTTACAAGATTCTATTTAATTCTTTGTGGTTATGAATAGTACATATGGGACCAAATTCGCTAAATGTACCCGCTTTTTATTTTATTGTACAAAAATCTTATTAAGACTGTTCTAAATCATAGTGTTAGTAGACACTTTCGTCCAATTAGGTTCTTATACGATGGCCTTAAAAAGGGTTTTTATGAAGTTTACAAGAAAAATAATCACTTTGCATTTGAAAATTAATTTGACCTTGATTTTTTAATAGGACACGTTTTTTTAGTTTTCCTGCAAATGCGACTCTTTGGATTTTCCACAAAATAATTTTTAATTAATTAATTAATTGAAACAATTAGTAATAAAATTAGTACAATTATTTATTTAATTATTAAAATGCTCATAAATAATATTTTAGAACTTGATCTTCGGCATATAAAATTTATTGTACTATTTTATCATTAAAAAAATGCCATCTTGCTTAAGACGCTGTTTATATTTCGTACCTTCCAAAGCAAAAATTTTTTTGATGCAAAGAATTATGTGTGTTTCTCAATAGACATTTAGAAAAATCTTACAATTGTAAAATTTTATAATTTATCCGATAAAATACCGGGTTTGATGAACTATTTACTTAATACTTTTTTAAATAATGATTCATGAACATTATAAAATATGTCAAATACATTGGTTTGAAAAAACACAGTCAAGTAAAAAAATTCAGTTTCTAGTAAAGAAAGGCATTAAAAAAATTTTCATTAGCATGTTAGAAAAAAATTATTGAAAAAAAATATTTTAATGGTAATGTTGCACCAATATTCTTTTTATCGTTTTTGTTTAGAGACTAAGATAATATCGGTAAATTGTATAACCTTATATGCGTCTAAGCCGCACTGGTCCTGATTTGAGAACTAGCTTCAACTCAATTCAGTAGAAAAAATTGTTTCCGTTGAAAACTGACATGTTTAATATTTTGTTCATAATACTGTTATTACAAAATAACAATAGTTAACTTTTACATTTTTCTGTGTTTGGAAATTATAATCTTCAATAAGAGAGATTACCGCTTGTTAGAAGGCGTCACCGAACTTACGTGAGTGGCCGCAAAATTCAAACCTAATTTAAATAAAGTAAAGTTAAAAAGAAAAAAAATTATAATAAAATGCGTTTAAAAAAGTATAAAATATGGACTGTAGCCAGTCAGGAGTCAGAAAACAGTAACTGTGTGACATATCTACCTGAAAGGTACATACGTTCTCATTTCTTGAATATTATTTACACTGAATTGGCGAAATGAGGTTTTTTGTGCCTATATCAACAAGCTCAGTACTTACAAATGCATAAGCTGCTTTCGATTGTATTCTTTGGTCAAAATTTATTAATCTTTTTTCTCTTCCAGTGCGGAGTTCGGAATTCGACTGTTTACCAAATGGCGACCCTTTACCCAGTGCTCATGATTCTAGACCCTCTAGTTCTCCTAAAAGTCCCTATTCTCCAGTCGAGTCTGCTCCTGCCGAGCCTTCTCTGCGTGTCAGGTCGAGGTCTTTGCGTGGCAGGTCGAGGTCTCTTCGTTCGAGGTCGAGGTCTCCTCATGCCAACTGTGCTTCTTCCCTTCCTTCTACGTTACAAGGATATAAAATTCAATTTATTCGGCTTGTTCCCCACAGCAATCCACACCAGCTATTTGAAGTTCGCAGGTACACTTTTCCTCCGGAAAAACCAATTCAATTGAATGTAGGACACCGTGCCTCTCCGCAAATGCCAACCGAGGAGAAAAATGTTTTAGCAACATCCACTGGTGACGTATTTGCAATATTGGAACGCAATAATACATTACTTCGTGGAATATATACTACAACGAGAATTAAAACACGGGCAAAAATAAACATATACAGCGGCTTGGTTGATGAACTGACACATAATGAAGTCAAGGAAACTCCCTTAGGCCACCAGCACCCAATCTCGAAGAATTTCAGAATAGTATTGCTAAACGACGGTCTCCCACACCAGTGAGATAATTTCAAAAAGGCTGTGTCTAGTTGTCCCGAAAAATTAGGGAACTTGACGAAAGAGATGGGCTGGTCGTCCTGAATTTTCGGGATGACTAACTTAGCTTATGGAAAATATTGGACTAGTCATCCTAAATTTCGGGACGACGAGACACTTCGTTTAAAAAATGAAAAACTAAGATATCATGTTCTTTGCGATCCGAAGTAGCATAATGATCATATATAGAACTGGCAGTGACATCAGTTTGACAAAATAAGAAAAAATTTTTGAATTCTTGTCTGCTGCCCTGATAAAGGAACATAAGAAGTGTATTTTGTCGCAAGAGTCACTTTTGCGTTGCCGCTTGCAGTTGAACAGGCCTTACGTTAAACCGTAGATGTTATGTTTCTTTATCAGGACGGCAGAAATAAAGTATTTATATTCCGTTAGCTATTACTACAGAAAGAAACAAACAAAATTAACCGTTTTCATTGGACACGTCAAATACAATTACTTGAACATGTGATCAATCTCAATTGAAATAATAAAACAAGTACTTGGAAATCGGATGTATTCCAAGAGCCAAAATCTGCGAATGTGTTTTATAGTCAACGAACTTTTAAATCTAAATAATGGCATGCACATACTGTTCATAATAAATATAATTGTTATTTTTCATGAAAATTTTGTATTTTATTTTGAATATAAAGTCAAAGGATCATATCCCCGTATATTTTTTGTTAAAATATTTTAGATTTAATTCATGGCTTACAGTTAATAATGTTATCGAATATTTCAACATGTTTACACGTTCAAATGAATTTTACAATGAAAATAAGAAAAAACAATATCAGTTAAATTTCTAACTAAAAATTTCAACTAAAATTATGAATCTTAAAAAAATAGATTTCAAACAATGTATTTCAACTTTCAACTAAGTAGTTAAATTTGTAAACAAAAGAGATTGTTTTTCCATGAAAAATATAATAATAGATATTTTAACAAAAAAATATGAATTCTCAAAAAAAAGTTTAATGGTTCAATTTCCAATTAGAACCATATTATCTATTATGAAAATTGTTGCACCTTAAACCATAAAAGATCAAATTTATCCAAAAAGGTACAAATTTTTTATCAAAAAAGATTCTTCATTCAAGAAAAATTGTTTTAAAACTATATTATTTAATGTTTTAGGTAAAAAGTAAGATTCCTTTACAAACCACTGTAATTAACTACCCGAAAATATCATTTTTTACAAAAAATTTATTTGACACCAAACAGCTTAATTTCCCCCATATAGTACAAATTTCAATCCGAAAGACTAATTTGTAATTATATAGTTGTTTATATATCTAAAACCAATAAAATTAATTTCTAATAAAATAGTTCTACTTTTAGCAGAATAATTGAATTCGCAACAAAAAAAAAGATAAATTTTAAATGAAAAATTTAATAGTGGAAAATCTCAGTAAAATTAAAAAAATTCGATTTTCAGCCAAAATAGGACTAGTCACATTTTCGTTTGAGAAATTTGCTACCTATGAAAATAACTAAATACGGATGTTATCTGACGCGAGAAGAAGAATACAAAAGAATTAGAGTTGATTCATCCGCTTCAAGGAGTTCTGCGACTACCTCATTACTTCTAAAGAGAAGTGTCCATTAAATTCTGCAAAAAAGGTAAATAAAAAAAGAGTACTTAGGGTCATGAAAAACTTTTCCGCTGCAGAGCCGGATGGTATCAAGAACTTCTGGCGGAAAAAGTTTACTTCTACACAACAACATTCTGGTCCGCATATTCACCTCATATTTAAGTTCGGAAGCGCTTATTTCGCAGGATCTAGTATTAGGACAAACTCTACTTTCAAAGAACATAAGCGAATTGTCGTACCTATAGTTACAGGCACTTCAGTTGTTTGATTACACTGTATCAAGTTTCATAGCTCTCTTGAACGACAGAATTGTTTGAAAAATTAAGCCTGTGATTTAACGTCTCAAAGACTTATCATTTGTTTGATGAAAAGCCTAAAGGTTTATATTGGGGCTGAAAGCCTCTTTGAAAAACTATATTTACTTTTCCATCATGAAATCATCGTGTAACAAAAAAAAACAACCCCTAGCAAAGGGGCGTCTTATAGGGTGATATCCTTATCCCTCTGCTTTTTTTGCATCACTCTTCTGCCTCTATATTTCGCACTACGCAATTTTCCTAGATACCTTTTCGGCGACAGTAATCATTGTGACCATAAGGTCACTCATGTATTTTATATGAATGACTTAAAGATCTATGCTTCTGGTGCAAGCAACCTTCAACTTTCTTCAAATATCGTCAAGAAGTACACAGCAGAAATTATGATAGACTTTGTATATAACAATTTTCGAAGATAATTTTTAAAAAACGAAAGATTACTGGCTTTTCTAAAGATCCTAAGCTTTTAGGACATCTTGACACTAGAGAGACCTATACATACCTGTGCCTGCCTTGAAGCCCCATTCAAGACATAACATCAGTAAAGAAGTCTCTCTAAAGCACATAAAAGCATCTTTTTAGTCAGATTTGTTCTTCAAATCAGTCAGCGTTAAAGAAGGTATCTTCATCTAACATGCTTGTCGTCCCAGTTGTACTCTTTTTTTTGGGTGTTTTTAATAAACGATTTAATAAACGATGTCTCTTGATATCGCTGCGCGTAAGACAATGCGTCTGTTTTGCGATTATACATCTTACGCCGTGAAGGCGAACGCGGAATTCTGAATCTCCAATGTCTTTATAACCAGATTGTTTTGAACCGCTGTCATTAACTTCATCTAGATATACTTGTTTCGTCAATCATGCATCCTTCGTTCTCTCAAAATGACCAAACCACCTCAACAAATATTTTATCATTCCGGTCAAATAGTGTCTCATCCAAATCACATTCTGTGAGGATTCTAACGTTACTAACTTTGTCTGTTAGCGTTTTACTAAACACCATGCGCAGGTATTGCATGTCAACTGCAGTAATTTTACTCTTATCCTTTTTTTAGAATGTCCAGGTCTCATTACCGTGTAGCGTGGTAGCTGTTAATATAGAATTAAATATTACTATATTAGCTTTACGTGATATATTCGTACTTTTGACAATGGATTCCACTTAATCAATAACTTCCTCAACCTTTGCTTCAAACACCATAATGTATGTTTTATATACGTTATCTTTAAGGCTCAAGTTCCTCATACTTGCATACAGTTTGCCAAACATTCTTTGCAAGTCTTCAATTGACTCTGCAAAGACAGCCCTATCATCTGCGAACGCTAACCCACGCACCTGGACTGTCCAACAATTCACACTCCTCGCGTCGAAGAGGGCTATTTTTAGACACTTCTACATGAATTTAAAGGATAGCTTTGAAGAAATAATGCAGCCTTACCTTACACCTTGCATAATATCTAATAATTCGTTTAGTTCCCCTTTACTCTTATACTCGCTTGGCTACCGGCATATATTATATTTTTTGCTTGGTCGAGCTATTCGTAACCTTTGTACTTTTTCCAGATTTTCCGAAGATAACTTTTATCGTCCTTGTAAAACGGTTTTTTTAAGCTCGTGCACGTTCAAGTGTGAAGTTACCCGGTATTCTGGACAAAAGCTATTGTGAGGAGTTTCTTGGTTAAAAAATGGACGTTGCGCAATGATAAGATACCAGTCTCAGAAGTGAGGTGAAAATCTATTAGGCTTTTGCATAGGATGAGATAAAAAAAAGGGTCAACCTGATCTTAGGGCTAGAAAGGATACTTAAAAAATTGATAATTTCTACGGTACAAAAAAAGCTAGTCGCTGAAAAGCTAGGTGACTCGCATGATGCCATTCACTGAGTATGGGCAAAAGGCTGCTTCAACAGTATTTATTACCATATTGAAGAGGTTTTTAGCAGGAAAGTAAGATCAACTGAGAAATTGGCAAGCTTGATGGACACGGTTCGCAGTGAGACTCAGACAGAGAAGAAAGCTGTGGCAACTCTAGACATGCTTGCAAAAATAAGGCGAGGACGCGCAAGTCAAATCGGTTCTGATAAAACAGGCAGCGGGGTAAGCCTACGCTAATTTTCCAACAATAAAAATAAAAAATAAGCCCTAGAGGGAAACGGTCGCGAGCTTTTCCATTGCAACGAACTTGAGATCCTAGATGATTAAGTCTCACCGCTGCAGAAACCTTAGAAATAAAAAAGAGAACCAACTATGCCCAACTAAGATGTCAAAGGCCGATAAGCCTCTTGCGAGATGATGCCGTGCTGAGTAGGACAATGCGTATACTTAGATTGTGACATAAAGGTGACAGCAGTAAGAAACAAGCAAGAGCCTTGTGTCCCTGGGAAGAATTCTGCCGAGAAGGAAAGGATCGATCGTGTGCGGACGTGCAAATTTGCATCTCTTTAATTTGTTGTGTTTATGCAAGTTTTAAAGGGTTTCATTATATAAAAATTTGCATTTCGTGAAAGTGCCGATGTCTTGTTTCATATAGCATTGTGATTTTGTTTTAAGTGATTTAATTGTTGCTTTATTATGCACAGTTGTTTATACGTAACGGTACCATCGTCTTTTCTACAGAAAAATGGGATCATGTTGGTAGTGAGTTTGGAGCATTATGACTTTGTTTCGAATGATTTAATGGTTGTCTTAGTATGCACATTAGTAAATACGTAACAGTACCGTCGTCTTTTCTAAAAAACAATGGGAGTGTGTTCAGTGTGGGATATAGTGATATGGAGAGGAGGAACTGAAGTTCTCGCTTGTGTAAAGTGTGGTATGCTGATTTATTTGACATGTTCATATTTGTGAATCTCTAAAAAATCATTCAAAAAACCTAAAAAGAGTGAAATGATTTATGTTTGCAAGGCATGTACACCATCGCCTACTAGTGCCACCTCTGCGGCAATTTCTGCAAACTTAAGCGTGAACCCTGGGACTACTATTCTCCAGGATGTCAGTAGTGCAGGGACTGTACCTCCCACTTTTTAATCTGTTGCTTTCTCGGAAAATGCTTGCACCCTACCCATGGTGTGGCTGATCTCTTGCGCAAAGTGGTCTCTGAAAGCCAAAGCAAGCACTTGTGCAGTCATGCAAAATTTTGGACAAATTTATCAGATTTGAAACCAGACAAATAGCATTTCATGACAACTTAATTCCACTTTTTTGGAATTCCGGAATGAATTAAAAAATAACACTAAGCATATATACTTTTTAGAATCCAGCCTTGAAATGCAAAATAAAGAATTTAAACTTGTCAAGGAGGAATCTAAAAATTCAAAAGCCAAAGTGGTGACTCTCGAGCACGCGCCTAATGGCAATGAGCAAGAGGCTTTGCATACGACGCTAAGAAATTCATGGACTTTACATTTTGCCTAACGAAGACATTATGATCTCCATGAAATCTGTCGCCAGGGCTGTAGATTTTAATATTTGTAAGGATAACGTTGTTAACCTGTATCAAATTATGAATGCGCCTTCATTGACTAGTGCCTCCACCTCCCCCCCCCCCCTCAATAATTGTAGCAAAATTCAGCGGACAAAATTTACGGAATGAGCCTATTTCAAAACTTAAGGTTAAAAGAGACTTTTCTACTTTAAATATGGGATAAGCTTACAACGAAAAGCATTTTATTATCTTTTATCAGGCATAAACACCACCTACCAGTAAGATATATGCCATTGCCCTCGACCTTCATCGACAAAAAAAATCAAATACTTGTGGATTACTGGCAGAAAAATTTTCTGCCGTAAAAAGAATAGCTCACTAAGAATATATCTGTTGTGTATCTAATCTATCGGATATTTAATCTTTTAAAGTATAACAATAGCAGCTATTCTCTAAGTCCATTATGTACTTGATTTTTTCTAGTCGATGTTTAGCATTACTCAATTGATTATTTTGCTTCTATATAGGTGAATATATGTTAAATTTTATATAATGCTGCATGGTGTCCATGCGGGACACTGTGTTTACTGAAGTCAAATATCAAAATTTTTGTATTTTTCACTGCGCTATTTTAGCCCTGCATAGACTGTGCAAAATGAAATTTTTTACGTTTTTTTCATACATCATAAGCTTCATGATGGTTATTGATTTTCTAATTTTTACTTTTTCATGCGAATTATTTCCTGTCTCTAAATGTAATCAAGTTAACTGGATTTTGTTAATTATTAGTCTCTTTCACTTTAGACTTACGGAAACGCTTTTTCAAATTATTCACGTATTTCAGACATATATATATTAAACTATACTTAAACTTTACCTATCACACTCAAAATGAAGACCTGAAATATTTGTCACGTTGACACTTAATCTTTACTTGCACATAACTATAATTTTAAACATAACTTTATGTCTTGCTTCTATCATATCATAGCCATGTCCGAGACCTACCTCACGCCTAACATTCCCTCCAGCCTCCGAGCACTTAATCATTACACACTTTAACGCTGAGATAGAGATGAGAGAAGAGGAGGTGGGGTCTGTCTCTATATTCATGGCAGCTTAAGGGGTGTAAAGGTGGGAGTGGGTCCTCTTGCGATTTACCCTTTACCTAAATACCTTTTCATACAGGTATAGGCACCCTGAGCCTGTGCTTTTGTTAGTGTGTTATACAAAACTCCTAACGCCTCCTACGACAAGGAACTTGAGATTGACATTTTTTATCTTATACCTAATTATAATAACATTTTACATACTGGTAACCTAAACACAAATCTTGAAGCTACTAAAAATTTAACTCATTATTTGAAATCAGTAGTGTACTCTGCGGTTTATCTATAGTTGCCCATAATACCACTCATCAAACTTATCTTTCTAGTACATGTATTGACCTAATGATTATTGACGACGCAGACAAGGGGATTTTTTCTACATAACACTCAATATCATTTCTCTCAAACCATAATCTATTCAGCACTCAATACTAGTTCTCCTTTAATCCTTTATTTAGTATAACTCATTTGACCATACGTAATTTCAAAAACATGAATAAAACTAAATTTCTTGAGCATCTCTCTACTTATAATTGGAATAGCATTTTTACTGAAAAGGATATAAATAGACAGGTTCATTTTCATATACAGCCTTTGAAAAATTTTGGCCTCTACATATTTTAAAAGCGAAGATCAGAGATTTACACAATTAATATAATTACAATTCAATTAAAAACAGGAATAAAAATAAAAAAAGCAGGCTTCTCTTAAGACGGCTTGGACTTATTCCTCCAAAACATTTGGCTTCTGATAACAATTTTCTTCTTCAGAACTTTTATTAGCTTTCACCACAAAATTCACACTCCTGGCAAACAAAAATCCTTCCCTGACTTCATTTCCCTCTACGTTTGATGACACTAAATTATTTTTTCCAGAAATATCGCAAAAACCCTAACCAAAAAATTCTTCAAGGTAAAATTAAATGCTCAAGCTTCTAATGGTATTCTAATTGAAATGATTGGCCTTGCTTTATCAGTCATTGGCCTTATTTTCTTACACATCAATAACACATGTCTGTAGGTGGGAATATTTTCTGATACCTGGAAATAGGCTATCATTTGCATTGTTACAAAAATATCCAACCTTACTGGTCCGAAAGACTTCCGTCCCATATCTATCCACTGTACCTCGTCTGAAACTTTCGAACGTATTGTCCATTAGCAACTTACTGCAGGGATTAAAAATAACAATTTAATAGTTCAAATGCAATCTGGTTTCCATGCCAAGCATAGTACACTTACAGCTTTACTTAAAGTAACTTCTGACCTAAAACTTGCAATTGATAGAAGGGAAATAACGGTTGCTGTCCTTTTTGACTCTTAGAAGGCATTTGATATGTGTAACCATAATCTATCACACTGGTCAACAAAATGTGACTTTTGTTCTCATGGAAAGAGACATGTTGTTTTCAGAGTATTTTTTTGTGCTGAATCTGAATCTGGCCTCGATTTATATGGAGCACGTCAGGCTTACAAGATTTTTTTGATTAACATTTTTTTTGAAACATTACTAATCAGGAGATTAAATGTTGTAGACAATTTTTTAAATAAAAATCAACATATGATTTCGATGCATTGTTTAATGATAAAAAAAACAGCGGGCTTGTTTTGTGATATCTTATACAACTACCGAGATAATCCAGAAGAAATTTAAAAAAAAATTAGGGTTCAGCATATCACCGTTCGAAAGATACATAACAGAGAAATTGTCTCTTTCTACGTAGTTGCCAATTTAACGGCTTACACGTACTTAAAGCGAATCATTGTACTGTATCTAGTATTTCATTGTACCACAATCTTCAATATCTGTTAATTTTACATCAATTACGCAATTTATCATTTTCTTAGTGTTAACAGTATTCAATTCTTTGGATTCTTGAGCAGATTTTAATCATGCAGGCGTCACACGAGCGCTGTACACGTAACACAAAGAATCAGTCGGGGGAGAGTGTACATAACGAATGCGCTACTTTGCTCTACTATAGCACATGCGCGACTCTCCTCTACTATGTCACATGCAACAGCTCTGAGCTCTTCTGCGTGTCGTGCTCCGTGCTGTTTTCATTTCATGCTAGCCCTTGGATTCACATGTATGCTACCTATACTCTAGGACTGAATCGATGAGGTCAGTATATCGAAAATTTTAATCATATCTGCCCTTTTTCTTTTCCTACTTCTTGGAGAGAAGCTCTGAATCATATCGATAATTGTTTTTTATGTTCGGAAAATGTTAATGGCCTCTCATCGAGACTCAAGTACTTCATAATTTACCGTAATCTTTCTTTAGTGACAAAAGCTGCGTCTGACCATAAAGAGTATCTCCCGTTTAATTCCACAAAACGCAAAGCAGAAGAAATCAATTACTCTGATAAAAATCAAACTATGGAACATAAGCCGACCAGAAACTTGCCACAATTATCCAATTGGAAAGAATTAAATGATTTAATAAGAAATCTTAATTTATCTAAAAATGAGACTGAAATCTTAGGCTCTAGACTCAAGAAAACAAATTTGCTTGAAAAAGTTGTAAAAGTCTTTCATTATTAAAATCAAGAGAGAGATTTAACTCCATTGTTTTCTAGCCAAGATAGTCTCATCTATTGTAACGATGTAGATAGACCAATGAAGGCCATTGGTCATGAATATCAACTAGAGAATTGTCGTTTACTAATTGATTTGAACAAATACGTTTTGAAAGCTGTTCTTGCACAACGCAAACGAATATCCATCTATACCCGTTGCTTATGACACCAATACGAAAGGGTGCTATGATGTCATGAAACTTTTACTTGACAAAATAGATTACGAGCTACACAAATGGCAATCTGGTTACACAAAACATTGTTGCTTTTTATGAACCTAGGACAGTGGAGCGCAAGACAGGTATTACAATGGTTCAGTTTGGCCAGCGCGACAGACGTTAAAACCCAGAAAGATGAACGTTTCTTGAAAACAACTGGTTGATCCTCAAAAGATCTTACTACCAGGATGACGTATGAAGCTTGGGATCGTAAAAATTACATCAAAGCGATCAATAGAAACGGAGATGCAGGTTTTCTTTTTTTGAAAAGAACATTTCCTAAGCTTAGTGACTCAAAAATTAAGGAGGCAGTTTTTGATGGACCACGAATCTGACAACTGATGCTAGATGGCGGTTTTAAAAAGATCTTGAGTGATTATAAGAGACAAACATGGTTGTCACTGAAAGCTGTTGTAGACAATTTTTTAGGAAACACGAAATCCACAACTACAAATACATAATTAATACGATATTGGAAAACTTCCAAGACATAAAGGTGAACATATCACTGAAAATTTAAATAATGCACTCTGACTTAGACTTTTTCCCAGAAAATATGAGAGCAGTTACTTATGAACATGGTGAAAGATTTAATCAAAATATCGCTACAATCGAGAAGGGGTCCAAAGGTTAGTTGAGTGTAAAAGCTTTACCAGACTACTGTTGGAATCTCATGACTGATGAACCAAATTCTCAACATTGTCAAACATGCAAGACAAAAAGCTTCTGATCACAAGCAGTAATTTATCATCATTTTTCAACAAAAGCTAACAACATAAAGATTAGATATTTTGAAGACGCAGTACTGTAATTTGCTTCAAAAACGTGT
>JAUELO010086979.1:0-15322 GCA_032357855.1 Amphibolips quercusostensackenii | reverse complement strand
CTGTGATTCGTTCGTTATTCACTTTATTCCTGTGGACTGAAAAGATTGGGATGGTGGAATGATTATTATACCATTCTTTTAGACACTTTTTCCGCTCTTTCTGATTAGTTTTGTTATTCAGAATACGAGAGATTAATTTAT
The DNA here is from genome assembly GCA_032357855.1 of Amphibolips quercusostensackenii. Lineage (NCBI taxonomy): Eukaryota > Metazoa > Arthropoda > Insecta > Hymenoptera > Cynipidae > Amphibolips > Amphibolips quercusostensackenii. The sequence goes on along the minus strand of JAUELO010086979.1, from coordinate 15,181 downwards.
TCTTTGTCTTTGGACAGGCTATCTTCCCCTCGTGCGATGGTGTTAATGAGTTTGTGTCAATCTTTTCTATCTTTAGGTCTTTTCGTTTTATCTCTAACTCCTCATTATATCCGTTTGCGTTAGTTGTAAATATTCTGGTTGACCCGGTGCTGCGATAAATGCCTGGTAAAATTCCTTTTCCTTCGATAATGTAGTCACCGGTTGGGACTTTCAAATCAATATGTGTATTAGCTGGCTTGACGTGAAAAATAATTGAATTATAATTGCCTTCTAATGGGATCGATACGTGAGGCAGGTTGAAAGTGTTGTTAATGAAGTTGATCTTTGCCCTGTTGGCCGTAAACCAATCTCTGCCTAAAATTCCATCGTAATCTATTGGGAAATTATTTTTAACTTCAAAGAATTTATGTTTGTTTTCTTTAGAGGCCAAGGTACATTTACCTATTGTCTCGTAAATAGCATTCACGATTTCGAAACTTCTTCGTTCATTTATTGCAATTCTTTCAGGGTCGCATTCGGAATGGATTAAAAATGCGGCTTTTACGAATGATTCGGGGCTTCCGGAATCTACCAATAATCCTCGTTGTCCTCTGTATCCTCGCAGTTGGATTCTGACAATGGGATGCTCCTTTGGTCCTCCCAAAAGGATTCTTGTTGGTCTGTTTCGTAAATGTCTACCTGTTCCTCGTCCGTCGCTTGCTCGAGTTCCTCGACTTGGTAAGCCCGCCTTGGTGGGTCCTTGGTTCCCGTAATGCGACGTTGAAAATCCTCTTTTTTGGACTGATTTTGTTTTGCATAGCATCGGTCTTCTTGATGTCCAGGTTTTTTGCAGAAATTGCATGAGGGTTGAAGGGCGCTTGGACTTTCTCTCTCTATCCTTTTGTCGGGGTACGTAAATCGGGGTTGTGATTTGAATCTATCATTTCGAAGGGCTTGTTGTTTTTGTTTAAATTGCACGGTCTGCCTATGCCGCTCCCTTTCCTTGTCGAGATAATTTTTTTCGACGTCGATTGCGGCGCGATATGCGTCATTTAGTCTTGTAGGCTGTTTGTTAGCCACCATATGTTGGATCTCGACACGTAAACAGTCGATGAATTTGGAGATCCGTTCGCCCTCTTCTTTTTGTCGCTCAAATTCTTTAAATTCGGTAGGACTACAATCGATGGCCCTTTGAATTCCACGGTCCATGGTTTGGTATCTTTTGATGAAATCTTCAGCCTTCTCATTGAGTCGCTGACATATTTGGTCACGCTCGCGGCTTGGTTGTGAAAGGGACTTTCCGCGCGAACCGAATTCTAGGGTTAAGGCTTCGCCGATACTTTTAAATGTTAGGGGTGTCGCGACCCGAGATACTACACGTAATGCTTCTCCTTTTAATTTTGGTGATTTTATTCCCCGTATGGCTTCGTTTATCATAGCTTGTCGTGTGTTCATATCTTTGGTCATCATGTATATTTTATCCGTGACGACACGTAACTCGTCGCGAAAAAAGTCGACGTCCTGAGTACCGTCATATTCGCTCGTGTACATTAAAATGTTGCGAAGTTGTGTCATTTCTTCACTATTTAACAGATATGGTATTGGGAAAACTGGTGCCGACGGTTGCGGTATAATATGATTCGCGTTTCCTGTTGGTGGTATATTTGCTCGCGTCATTTGGGCTAAACGATCCTGGGCGTCCTTTAGCGCGGCTTTCATCGCAAAAAATTGAGTTTTCAATTCTTTCTGAGTTACATCCGCGAGATTTTCCGCTGAAAGAAATTTTTTCATGTTGCTAAACATGTTTGAGGGATTTAGTTTAATTTGTAATGGGGAAAAATAGCTATTTGTTTCCGCCGTTTCGTAAAAGTTAGTGCTAATTTCCGACTGGTCAAATCGACTTAATGTATCACTAGCGCTTGTTGTGGACGATTTTTCACTTTTAATTTGTTTATTGTTTCGATATTCATGAAACATTTAATTATTACACTTTCCGAAAAATACGCTTGTTCACTTTCTGCACTGTTTATATATTTATCTCAAATCGATATAATCGCACTTGCAACAATTTTTATTTAGGGTAATCACACTCGTAATCTTTTCCTATGTTTTCATATGCCTCTTGTGTCAGAGGAGAAAATGAGACATTCATGTGTTGAGAATTGCGTCTTTGTCAGAATCTCTTTTGGGTGTCAACTGTGTATTCTTTGTGTGTTAATAAAATTTTGTACTCACCCCAATCAAGAGAAGTGCCGCAATTATCATTTCTTCCTCTCCAAATCCTCCTTGGGAAGCAGTGGTATTCCTGCCTTCGCCAATCCGTCGGGTCTTGCGGAAAAATCTTGGGGATGATTCTGCGGGTCTTGCAGTCTCCTTGCTCCTTGAAGATGAACTTGCAGTCTTTGTCCACAGCTCTCGGTGTTTCCAACGATGAGGGTCTTACAACGTTGCGAATAACCAAGGTCCTGTCACGGTCGACAATTTATGTCGTCTAATTTTTGTTACCAATATCTTTTTAAAAAATATTATTTATTAATCGATAGGAGGTATACAAGGTTTTGGAGGTTTTGGAGAGTTTCTTTTGAAAAATAGGCGTAGTGTCTGCCTTGAGTTACAAAATATGAATGCTGCGGTGCCAGGAGGCCATACCGCTTTTATACAAAAAGTGATGAGTCGTATCTGACGTTAGGAACGGACCGCTTCACAGAATATATGTTATGTTTACTCACCTGTGTGAAGTGACATTTCCTTTTTCGGGGAGACTTCCCACAAACTACACATTTACCCATGTTAACACTTCAGCGTGCAAATGTCACTTGTATTTATTAATACAATGTACAAAAATAAACTTTGTTTCTGTTTTAATAATAACTTTTTCCGACTTTATGAAAAATATGCATTTTAAACCAAGGGAATTAATTGTTTACAAAAAAGACGAATATCAAACCGAGCACATGCAGTTATTATTAAAAGTACAATAAAAGAAAAAAAGAAAAAAACAAAAAGGATACTTAGCCTCATATTTCATTTACACTTCACTTTGACCAAGTATTCTTCTTCTTCTTCACCCACCTACATTAAATCATTCCCTATAACAAACACTTTTGCACAAAAAATACCCCTCATAGTTCCATGCATATTTGAAAGATTTGGTCATGTGAATGGATGGTGTATATATTATTTGAAGACCAAACAAATCTAAAAAGTATAATCCATGTTACAACATAAAAAACATATAACACGGTGTATTTTTTTATGTTTAGGGGAGAGTCGGGTAGTACTGGAAACATAAGCTTTTTTGGTAGTAACTTAGCTGATAGTGATCGAAATATTAATATAGGAGGTTAGTTATAATGTCAGGGCTTCTAGCAATAATTTGCAATCAGATGTATAAGAAATAAACTTGCTGTAAAAGAAAAAATGGCAATTGTAATAAGGCCTAAGATAGGTTGAGAAAAAGTACTGTCGGGTAGCCCCGGACACCGAGATTTTCGTAATATTTAGTATAATTTTATTAAAACATTACTTAAAAACTACAAGAACCCTTAATTATAACAAAAATACTCACTGAATGTAGGAAAATCAGTACAGATTTAGTTTATTACAGTTTTAATTTATTTAGGTTATTAAAATCTATTTATCATTTGACCATTTTTGACAGAAAACAAATGAAATTAAGCATGGGAAAATCTGTCCGGAGGTACCAGCCTGGAAATGTCCGGGGCTACCCGACTGTGACATTTTTCAGTAAAACTGATATAAATAAGAAAATACGATAAATAATTAGACAAAAATTGCAGGTTTATATTTCACAAATTGCACTTGTTTTTTAGAGACGAAATATTTAGAACGAATTATTTTTTCAGCTAATGAGAGATATGAGACCATATTTTTAAAATTACACTTGAAGACCATTTTAAAAGTTAAATATGATGATTTATCTCCGTATATAGTACAGTTCCTTGAAAGTCATGAGTGTCCGGGGCTACCTGACTTTCTCCTATAGTGTATATACTTATTACATCACTGCTACTCAATTTATTATATACACAAACAGTGCAATGAATGATAAAATGTACGTGTAAAGTTTCGAAGTGTTGAAACAAATTTTAAGAACGATATTTCATTTTGCAGGAATGCTTTCTGAAACGCATATAATTCCTTTCTGATATGTTGAACAATAAAAAAATAATTTAACCGATTTTAAAACTATTTGTTTTGTCTACAAATCCACAGCATCAATAATTTATTTATAATGATTATACTAATGATAAATATCACTTTCGGCGATTATATAATTTTGTCTTTCCATTAAATATGAACAGTGCACATAGAATACAAGATGTGAAGTCTTATAAAATATTTGTTTCAAAAAACACACTACACTCATAATATCATAATTTTGAACATTTTTATACTTTTTGTATATAATGAACACATGTTTATATTTTTGTTTGAATTTAAAGAATTTTTTATGAGAAATTTCGCAACCGAGCATGTACAGGCCATAAGACGAAGCTTCACAGCAAGCGTGGAAGAAGTGCTGCCAACTGGTAGAAACTTGACTTGTCTGTGGCTGCACATGCACAATGTAATGGCAAAGATATTTGGTAATGGCCATGTAAACAGGCTCCCCACGCCTCAAAGCATATTCGTAGGACAAGGTTCCTTAGCGACTTGGGTACGAAGTACCAGTACCAGTAGCAGTACTGTCAACTGGAGGGCGCTGTATTAAAAGATGTTCTTTTTCTTCATCAGGAGAAGAGAAGTGAGTGAAAGAATTTACAGAACTTCGTAAGGAGGAAACAGCACAATATCTGCTCATTTTTCAGTGAATTTTATGCAATATTGTCAGTTAAATCATAAGCTCGAATAATTAAAGAATCAATTACTACAACAGATCTTACTTACAATGTATGTAATTGCACAATAAATATTATAAATAATAACCTTACAATACACACGGGTAAATTTCAATAACCTGCATATACGTTCGGCGCTTATCACTGACAACAGGAACTAGGGATGGCCAAGTCGATTCCGATTCCTTATAAGAATCGATTCTTGGTGCCGATTCTTCGATTCCTCGGAATCTATTCTTGATCCCGGGAACTTGATTTCAGGAATCGATTCTTCGTCAGAATCGTGTTCGATTCCGATCACAGATCTAACAGAAAATAAATGTTTAATTAGCTATCTAAGTGTACAAAAAACTAAAAAAAGGTTATTAATTTTCTAGTGAGACGTTTTTGAATTAATTGAAATTTATATTCATTTTATTGTTTTTAATGTTCGCAACAAACCTCCAAATACTGCCTGTGTACAAGTTCAAATTTTGAATAAACGCGGGAATTTTGAGGAGTGGGGGTATATTGGAATCGGAATCGAAGAATCAATTCCCACTTTCGATTCTTCGATTCCTTGGAATCGACGCATATAGTTGGAATCGAGGAATCGAGAACCGATTCTCACCGAGCATTACCCATTCCTAACAGGAACGTTCGTATTTACGTCAGTTGGCGCCCTCGACGGACATTTATTGGCTTGAGCAAAGATAATATCTTTGGCTTGAGGGGCCTGCATGTAATGCAACGTTAAAGACTACTTAGTTATTCCATGCGCTACCTGGCGGCTTGAATCACAAATGCGCAAGTCAAATAGGAACCTACGTTACCGATAAAATCAAAAAATCTAATAAGCAAATAAGTTGGCTGCACTACTTTCACGCTTCTTAAAAAGCTTCGTATAAGCTCCGTCACTGTCTATAAGCCACGTCAAAGCCACGCAACGCCGCTCAAGCCTTATTGGTGAAACCACACTCTCTGTAGATAAGACGCAGATATGCTGACGCGCAGATACGTATTCATGTCATGATTGTTAAGTTACACAATTTTAACTTTAATGTTTCCAAGTAGACTAAATATAGTTTACTTTTTTATGATAAGAAAAATGCGGCTTACGAAACTATGATTCTGAATGTGATTTATTTTGGTCAATAATGAGCCAATCGCTATAGTATATATACAAATGAAACATTTTCAGAATCTTGTCATTTTGTCATCTTACACGTCAGAAGTTTCTTGAAAATCAGTCAATTCACTCGACGAAAATGAAGATTTTAATGTGTAATCTACTACTTTTGACTTTAATGGTGTTTTTAAAATCTGTTCGTAAGTACAATATATTACCAAATCGTTCATATATTAAAATATACATCCACATATCGACTATGTTCTCAAATTATTTTTCCGTCGTTCAAAACCGTTGAAACATATGTTATGACTGTAAGTATTTCATCGTGCAGGGTAATTATGTATTAAGCGAAAAAAGTATTTTATTAATTGTAATAAAATAATTTCTAATCAATTATTCGTTATTTATTGTATTTTTTTATAACACCAAATTAAATACGCTTCTACGTGGATGTTTACGTGGATGTTCACGTTGACTTCATTCCCTGTGATGGCAACATATGTTTCCAAAATTTTACCTTCCTTTTTTTTCAACACAACTCTGTTTTTTATTTTGTTCATAAAATGAATATATTTTTATGCTAAGTCAGTCGTATATTAAAATGTGTTACATACAGATATCGTCTATACTCAAAATTGCTTTTTCATGCATCAAACAGTTTAAACATATGCTATGCCTGTGATTATTTATTTATCAATTCACTAAAGAAAATATGAAATTGATTCTTATTAAATGATTGTTCAGAAATAATTTGCATCAAATTTTCTATAAACGCAAAATATATACACTGCCACGTGGATTTTGACGAGGACGACCACGTCGACTTTTTTCCCTGTGATTCCAACACATGTTTGAAAAATGTCACCTTTCGCCTTCTTTCTTCCAAATAATTTCATATCTATTCTGTTTACAAAAAGAATTTATTCTAATGCTAAATCAGTCGTAAATTATAATATGTTACACAGAGATATTGTTTTTATTCCAAAATTGTTTTTTCATACTTCAAAACGTTTGAAACACATGCTATGAATGTAAACATTTATTTATGTACCTAACAAATGAAATATTTAATTAATTTTTATAAAATAATTGTTTACTTTTAATTTTTAGAACATTTTTTCATTAATGCAAATAATATGCCCTGTAACGCGGATTTTTACGTGGACGTCCACCTTAAGTTCTTCCCCTGTGATGCTAAAATATGTGAAAAAAATTTCACCTTCCGTCTTTTTTCTTCTACATACCTCTGTCTCTATTATTTTCGAGATCATGATATAAAATTTAATACTATATCGTTTGTATATTGAAATATCTCACATCCGGATGTCAACTTTATTAAAAAATGGTTTTTACGGTTATGTAGCCCTCGGCAGAAACCCATGGATTTTCGGTCGGGTCTCCGTCAGTCCGTCGTACTTTGTTCAAAGAATGGCAAGTGAGGGGACAAGAATGTAGGAAGGGTAAGGGGGTTTGTGAAAGTATGGAAAGAGAAGGATGAATAATGTTAATTAACATTTTTTTGGAAAATAATTTCAAAACATAATTTTTGTATGGTGGAAGTTTTTTTTAATTATTTAAAAAATTTTATTTCTGAATAAAATTTATTTTTTTAAATTGTTGGAAAAAAGTTTTCCTGCAAATCCAATTAAAACTCAATCAACATTTGAATAGTCTGCGATATCCTTTTTTTTTAGGCGATCAGCGCCTGCTTTGATTAGTTTTTTTGTACTTCGCAACAGTTGAGTAGGGGTTGGAGAGAAGGGAAGAGAAAGTACGAGGGGGAGGTTTAAAAAACTTGAATAACTTTCTTTTAAGTGAAAAAATTTCGAGAAATAGTTTTTGAAATTTTCGCTCTGTATTTTTTTCAAATTTCTCCATGGAACTTTTTTTTAAATGAAAAAAAAATTTTTGTTGGAAAAATGTTTTCATCTTTTTTTTTGCAAAAATTGGTATTTTGAAATATTTTTTTTTAAAGACTTTTTTCAAAGATACTATTAAGACCTAATTGAGGTCTTAATAGGCTACAAAACTCTTTTTTGTGGTCGCTCAGCGCCTACTTTGAATAATTGTTTTCTACTTCGTAACAGTTGAGTAGACGGAGTAGAGAAGGGTAAGCATGAGAGGGAGAGATTTTAAAAACTTAATTAATTTTCGTTTTCAAGAATAATTTTTTGGATTAAGAATTTTTTTTTTAAATTAAAAAATCTTTAATATAATTTTTCTTTAGTTTTTTATTTAAAATTTTTTTCACACGAATTTTCTTAAAGATTCTATCAAGACTCAAATAGCGTCTCTATAGTCTACGTAACCCTCAGCTGCGTGCTCGGCTTTTTTCAATTTTCGCACTTCGTGCTCAGCTTGGAAAAAAGAAGTTAACTTGCTAACACTGTACAATTTTCGAAATCTCTACGCATAAAATGATTTTTTAATTAGTTTTGATTTCAGATTAAATAGAAATTTTATTTACTAAAGGCTCTATAGGCCTTGAGGAACACTTTTCCATTACAATACCCGCGCCTCGCGCTCGATTTTTCATATATATTTATATAATTCTAAAATAAAATGTACAATAGCAATAATTAATTGTAAACTTTTGGGCATGATAAAATATAAAATATATATACTCGCTGTGGTGCGCTTCGCGGACTAATGCTCGCTTTGTAAGCTTTATCGCTGTTACATGCTTTTTGCTTGATTACTTTAGTTTTAAGTGAAGAGAAGAACCATTTTACTTGAATTTCTATCGACAGTAAGGAACACATTCTCATCCGGACACTCGCGCTTCGCGCTCTATATTTGATTTAAAATACATTTAAACCTCGCGCACCACGCGAATCATCGGGCTTCGCGCTCCGTAATACATTTATCACGCGTTTTGCGTTCCGTGTTATATGTTCTTCATATACAAATGATTAAATCTGAATGTTATTTGAAATTTAATATTCTACAAAAAAATATAATTTTTTCTAATAAAATATTCAAAATTATCACACAAATATTTAAAATTTTAAAGAAATTTTCAAACTAATAGTTAAATTTTCAAACAAAGAAATACATTTTCAACCAGCAATAAAAATATTATGCAATTAAAGTTTTATTTTAAACAAAATAGAGGAATTCTTGAACACATAATTGAACTTCAAAGTGAAAAAGATAAATTTTAAACCTTATATAGAATATTTAATTTTTTAGTAAGAAAAATTAATTTGCAGACAAGAAATGTACACAAAATATTTAAATTTAAAAAATAGAATTTTTAACTGGAATAATGCATCAATTATGAAAATTAAATCTTGAACAAGGTTGTTTCACTTTCTACTAAGTAGTTGAAGTTCCGACCGAAAAAGATGAATTCTCAAATAAAATATGATAGTTACTATTGCAAACAAAAAATATTTATATTTTAATTTCCTATCAAAAATTAAATATTTTAAAAATTTGTAAATCTTTTTTGGTGCTCAAGTTTTGTGTAATTTTTTTTTTTCATATCTTGCACAGTTTGACAAAAAAATTTTTTTTTTTTTTTTGACGCGTCAAAATAAAAAATTATTAATTTTTTAAGGAAATTTAAAAAGTCTTTATGATATCCTTGTAGTATATGAATTTTTTTAAGTTAAAAAAAAAAGTCTAAGAAATTTTCAAAATGCTTTACCTTTTTAAATTTTTATCCACAATGTCTAGCTAATAACCTTGACCTTCAGTTTCTGATCCTGAATGAGTGTACCAAAGGCCAATCTAATAGATTAATTTTTTCAAATGCTATTGCGCTCACCGACAGACAGACATACAGACACAAACATTCGTAAAATCTATTTTCGGGTTCAGGGGATTTCAGAACGTAAACATTTTACAGAAACGGGGGGAGGGGTCAAATTTTACAGAAATCTAATTCTTTTTCACAAAAATTATAGCTATCGCCAAAACCTTCCAAAACCCAACTTTTTGCCTAAGTGTTTTTTCGGGACCCTATGAAACAGATAAATGTGTATGATACTAAAAAAAATGTTTTTTTTGGTCTTCTATGATATTGCCGAGATAAATCTATCAATACATTTGATTTTTCAAAAGGACGTTTAGTTTTGTTTATAATCAAGACACAATTACGAAATTCATATGCTGCGTAAAAAATCAGTAAGCAGGGAAAGTGAAGGGGATAAAAGAATGTTTAGACTAACTTTTTTGCACTAAAAATTTTTTTGTATTCATCATACTTAAGAGTAGGTTGTGTTTCACTAAGAAGCTTTTTATTGTTTCCCATAACCATTACATAGATTCCTAAAAATTATAATAATAAAGTTGTTTAGAAAATTTTTTTTTTTTAATAAAAAAAGTCGTAGAGATATGTTAGAAAGGAATCTGCCTATGTCTCTGAAATTTCTTTGCGACTCATACCTTTATTTATTAATAAGTCACAATTTTTATTACTAATGCAATTGTTTGAAAAATCCTTTTTTTTAAGTAAAAAAATGTCTTGGAGATATTGCTAAGACGAATCTAAGGCTGTTTTTAGTTTTTCGCTGGGACTATTACTTTACTTTTAATTCATGGCCCAATTTTCAAATCTATGTGCATATCATATAGATAGCATAGCATAGCATGAGAAAAATTTAACATAATACTGAACTGATCATATATTAAATTCACTTATGTACATCTAGATACCGAATATATTCTAAAAATTTTTTTTTCTTGTAAAGCTTATACTTTGAAATTTTTTAAATATATACAATAATGTAAGTATTTTATCTAAAATTTTTGTTTCATATATTACCAATGTTAAGAAAAACTTTCAACGTGTACGGCACCATGAATTTTGCTAAAATGTACATTTGAAGAAAATCTTCAAATACATATTCACATATTTGTTCATTTATATATAAAGAAGTTTTCGCAAGAAGTGTATCAATAATTGTTATAAAACTATTTGTTATAAACATTTTATTTCTCTACTTATCATAAAGCCAAAGAATGCATGTCTACGTATACAGTTTCACGCGGAGGGACAAATAAGAAATTTTTATTTTCGTTTGAAAAAGTTCATTAATAAAAAATACTTGTATTTATTTTTTCAGAATCAATGTATCACGAAGCAACCACACCTGGTATAGTGACGCTTAAACATCAATATCGTTTACCCGTTGGCACAAAGATTTATTCCTATAAAAATAGGCATTACATTCGTGATGGTAATTAGAAAACGCTAACATAATCTAAAATTATTTAAAAAATGCGAATGATACCTTAATTGCTTAAAATATATAGTAAAAAAGAGAGAAAGAAGAAGGAATAAACCAAAATATATATCTCACTCTTTCCCTATTCTTGCTCGCTGTTTTCTATACTAGTACGGACAAACATGTTTCGAAGAAAATTTAGACTTCTTCATCAGGGATTATTAATAAAAAAAACTACAGCTACAAATAAGAGAAACTAACGCACTAATAAAATTATTATTTTGAATAATAACAAATACTAAGTTCTTTTATTATAAAAAAATCGTGAGAGTAAAACAATAAATTGATTCTATGCTCTTGTTCACAAAAAATTGGAATTCTTATATCAAAATCAATTTTCGTCCATAAATGGACATTTGGATCAAGTCATTTTTCGAATAAATTTCTATGCTTATTATTTTCGATTATACGTAAGCTTAAACTGGCATAATTTTTCTATATTTATACCTGTAGTCTTTTTTATAAATAATCCCTAACGAGGAAGTCTAAATTAGCTTTAAAACATGTTGATCTCTAGCAGTAAAAAAAAAGGTGAAAGAGGAAGGCGTAAAAGGTTGGCTTTGGTAGATTATTTCCTTTTTCTTACTCTCTCTTCTTGTGTTATGCAATCGTCCCTGATGACTTTTTGGTTTTTCTTTTCTTAATTAGAAAATGGAATAATCTATATAGATTGGTTTAAAATCAGCCACAAATAGTCAGAAAAAATATCGATGTATCTAACTTGGTTTAGGGGGGTTAAAAGCTTAAGAAAAAAAACTTACCATGCATATATATACACATATATATTCATTTATTTGTTATTATTGTACAAACGTGGAGCTACTCTTCCACACATCTAAGTCAAAAGACTTTACGTAAATTATACGTGGCCCTTTCACAATAATTTGAAAAAAAAATTATTTACAGTGAACAATAATAATCTACAAACAGTTTGTGTTCATGATCGGCTCTTGCATAATCAAGTTCCTGTTGCAATAGCCAAAAGAGATGGACATGGAAACAACTTTTATGATTTTCGTAAATCTACTAAGGCTGGTAATTGAAAATATTATTTCTCACGAAGCAAATTAAATTTTTATCATATATATATATTTTTTTTTGAGGTTCTAAAGAATATTTAGGGAATGGAAAAAATGATGAATTTACTTAATTTGTTGGTTAAATTTTAGTAGACTCATATTTCAGTAGTTCTAAAGCAAGTATAAGTTTAATTTTCTAATAAATTAATTAATATTTTTTTAATGCTTTTGGTTACTAACCAAAAATATGCAGTACCTGAAAACGAAGATACTCTTTTGAGGGGTCCAGCAACACTTATTGCAGTATATATTCGTCCGATTGGATTCTGGCCGCTTCATGAACTTATGGCAGGGTCTTCGCCAACAGCGCACCTGAATTATGCAGTCGGTGAGTGTCTTACCTGATTATTGAAGGACCCCTTTTATTTTTCACTCGTATTGAGCCAAATCTGACCTTCCTCTAAATAACTGGTTTTCCGCCTAATTCAACTATACAGGGTGTCTAAAAAGTCCTGGTACGGTTGGATATTTCCTCAGGTAAAATATTTTTCAAAAAAGTGAAGGTCATTCCTGAAGTAAATTTTAACGAGAAATTCATCTTATATATCTTATATATCTATCATCTTTTATATTTATATATATACGTTTTTATTGTCATTTAAATAATCACTTGCTAATACAAAGAAAATGTTAAACGACTGCGTTCTTTTGCTGTTAAACTGGAAAAGTTTTATTTCACAATTTATGCTTTAACTGGCTTATACAAAATAAACTAAAATAATCGAATTGCGCTTTCACTATTTGTACTCAATTTTTAACATTACAAAGTCTTCAATCTTTTTTGCCTTTTCACAGAAATATCATCAGGTCTGCCGCCCAAAACAAGAGACTTTCTGGCAAATTTCGGGAAGAGTGACGAACATGCAAATCAGCATGGTAACTATAATCCAAATAAAAATTAATAAACGAAATGTTAATTAATAAACAGTTTTTATATTAACATTTAAAAATTTTGTATAATCTCTTGAACCAGTAAAAATTTCACACGCACGGAACCTTATTTCAAATGTTTAAAAGAAAAGTGCTTGAAAAAGAATACCGTACCAAAATTTTATTTGAATGTGGTTACAAGACTCAACGACAAGTTTCAGACAATTTTCTATTTACAATGTCACGATAAATGATATTAAAACGTATTTCAAATTATGATGCTCCGAATCCTAAAGCAATGTGTTAATTAAAAACAATAATATCTTTAAAAAGCTAATTTGCTCATTATTGATGTAATGTTGAAAAGTAGATTCACGGAGTTAAAAATGATCGGAAAAAACATGTTTTAACAACATGGTGAATAAAAATCATTAGTATGAAAGAATAAGAAAACAATTGTACGAATTTAATAAGATCATTAAAAACAATTTCTCCTTGAGGAAAAAAATAGTATATATATAGTCAATTATCATCTTATAAGATTCGTTGAAAAAATCGAAACCTGAAATGAGGTTCACTGCAAAAAATGGCGATAGTTTATACACTGGTATTCAACTAGATTGTCATCCCAATTTCTTATCTTTTTTAAATCCTATTTAATCTTGTTTAAAATAAATACGACTTTAATCTGAATTTATCACGTCGAAATCCTAAATATGTGTAATATAAGAAATAGAGTTTGCTTTCCCAAACTTGGCCCATTCAGATTCGAAACTTATCTAGGTCGAAATTCTAAAATAACCGAATTTATCCTATCATCTTGATTTTTCTTGCACATATTCCGGACATCAACGGATAAATACCTAATGCCATATCGCATGACAAAACAAATAATATCATATTGACTATAAAATTAAAATAAATTTTTCGGAAATCAAATGCCGTCCAAAATTCCAAGCGGATGATCTTAAACTCAATCCTCATTCTGTGCACGTGTTTTATATATTTTAGTGCATACCATTTTTTATATTTAGGCATGCCCATAGTTTTTTTTTGCCAGGAATTTATGATACACTAAGATGGTTAAGAAAAATTAATATTTTGTTTCTTCTTGCAGAGTTAAGTTCACCATCCGAGTTTTTACCTTATAGAGCTCCTATTTTTGGTGTTCCGCGTGGTAGCTCATCATCATCATCATTTTCTTCTTTTTCTTCTTCTTCTGACATGCATCATTCTCCTGCAAGTAATCTTCCTCCTTCCGAGCCTTCTCTTCGTGCCAGATCCAGGTCTCCTCCTGCCAGCTATATAGATCTGTCTCGAATGCTTATTGCTTCTTCTGATGGACACGTATATGGTCTTGACAAACTTGAACTTATTCGGCTCATTCCCCATAAAAATCCTAACCGGGTATTCGAGCTTCGAAGATACACTTTTCCCACAGATGCACCAATTTATGTACTTGTAAAACGGCATGTATATGGGCTCATGCCAACCCAAGAACAAATTGTATTATCAACATTTGATGGTGACGCCTTTGCAATATTGAAAAGTAGTGATATTTTTGATGGAATATATGCATACAGTGTTCGCGCTAAATCTAAAGTACGGGCAAAAATAAACATAGAAAGCGGCAGGATTACTTCATTGACCGCAAATGAAATCGAGGAATCTCCAGTAGGCTCCTCCCGCATAATCTGCTATTATTTTACAATAAAGTGTATGAACCACAATCCTCTACACCATTAATGCTAACGAAAATATAATACTCTTTGTGATCTTAAGTCGTCTTGAAATGTTACAAGTATCTTGCAATATTGAAAAATAATAATAACTGAATAAATTATCGTTTCCAAGGCTTCAACCATTTGTCAATGTCCCATCCATTCCTTAACGGAAATAAGTAAAAAAAAAGTTTCGTGTTATTTCTTTACGTAAATATATTTTTATGGAAAAATATCACAGGTTTATAATGATCTACCAGAAATAATTTTATGTAGCAGGCATGATTTTAGCTTTTTCAGTCGTCTTTTTAGTTCTGAAAGTCGC
>JAUELO010086978.1:15029-29343 GCA_032357855.1 Amphibolips quercusostensackenii | reverse complement strand
AAGTAAGCTAAATAAATTTAAGGTGGTCAAGTTCATATTGAAGTTCGTGAGAAAAATTGATCTTAGTAGGTAAAGTAGTGAGCCTGGCAGGAGGAGACTTGGGCCTGGCAGGCAAAGACTTAAGCTTGGTACAAAAAGAAGGCTGGGCATAAAAACACTTGGCAAGAGACCTCGACCTATAATGCGGAGTAGGCAAAACAGAAGGAGGAGACTTGGCCGTCGAATAAGATTTAGCTGGAGAAAGAGAACTGTTAGAAAGAAGATGACTCTGATGAGTAGAAAGGTGCGAAGCAGGGAATACCAGGAATAGACTAGCTATTAGGTGAACACTTAAATTGTTTACTTAACTCTGCCAAAAGAAACAGAGACATTCTTTGTTTTAAAGTATGTTGGTATGTCATGAAATTATGGCGGAAAAACTGAGAGGCAAGATTGAGGATATTAAGAAACATTTTTAGAATATTGTGCGAAAGCATCCTGAAAAAGTTTGATTTGGAACTTCCTGCAGAATGTAATGCGGTTTCACATAAGTATGCAGCAGAATACTCAATTGTAGACACAATTTTAGCAGCTATGTGTTGTGGATTCGGGAAACATTGTCAGAATTTTAAAATCAATCCTTGATTCCCTATTTTGTTATACGACATGTCACTCAATTTCGATCCAATTAAGTCTTAAATCTTTAAGTAGTGTCTAAGATATGGTAATCATAACTTTTATTAAATTTTAAAAGTAGTGACGGATAAAAAAAAGTATTGAATCGGTGGTGATAAAGAACTTTTCGTAGATGATTTTAAGTGCGCTCATATGCATCACAGTAAGAATTACTAAAAAACCATAGTATAATATTTCGGTCTTT
Organism: Amphibolips quercusostensackenii; assembly: GCA_032357855.1. Taxonomy (NCBI): domain Eukaryota; kingdom Metazoa; phylum Arthropoda; class Insecta; order Hymenoptera; family Cynipidae; genus Amphibolips; species Amphibolips quercusostensackenii. The sequence continues at coordinate 28,484 of JAUELO010086978.1, read as the reverse complement.
TTCATATACAATCGCTGCCCCTGTTCATCTGAAATACTTTATGTAAAACTAAACTTTCGCTAAACCCAATAAGCTTCCTGCTCGGTTTTGAAAAATCCTTCTTACCTAATTTTCTGTAGAGTCCTTTCTTGCTATTAGAGTGTGGATGGTCGATGATAAGTGGTGATAAGAGGTCTGATAACTGTTTTTTGTTAATTTTCAAGGTCAAGCACATAAGCACATTTGAAATTCTATACAAAAAGCTTGTTATCACCGCAGATTAACAACTTTTTTTTTAACGGTCAACACTTTATAAAGTGTTATGACCTCCTAGTTCTCGCAATTTTTGTAGCTTATGTGAACACAATTAAAGTTGTATCGATAATTTTAAACTTAAAAAAAAAAGTATTATCGCTTTGATGAATGTTTATAAAAGCTACATCACATTTGCGGTTATTCTGGGAGGGCAACGTTCTGAGACCCCCTGAACTCAAACAACAGGTTTTTACGTATGAGTGTATGTATTTATGTGAGTATGTATGCATATGTGTATGTTTGTGTGTATGTGTGTATATGTATGCATGTATGTATGCATGTATGTATGCATGCAATTATGTGTTTTTGTATGTATGTGTATATATGTATGCATGTGTATGGCTGTGTGTGTATGTGTGTATGTATGTATGCATGTGTGTATGTATATATGTATGGCTGTATGTATGTATTTCTATATGTATTCCTGTATGTATGTATGCACATTTTTAAAATTTGTGAGACCAATTTTTTTCAAAATTAAAAAATTCTATGTACAACTGTATGTAGTACTCTAAAAGGCGAACAATTTTTTTTATGACTTCTGCTGGTGAAAATAAAATTATTAGAGTTATAGCTAAAGCTAAAACTAAAAATTCAAATTTTGACTGCACAAAAAATGATGGAAAATCAGAAATTCTATTTCGCAGTCAGACTATATAAGATATAAGAAAAAATGATATTACAAAAATTGTGCATTCACAAAACGTCTACAAATTTGTCACATAGTACTTTTTGATAGGACGCCTAGATTCTGTTTTAGTCAAAAAAAAAATGCATTAAAAACTGAAAAATTGCATTTTTAGACAAACGACACAAGATAAAAGAAGCAAAAATTTGCCCGCTACGCGGGAATATTCTTATCGCACACTTCGCGCGCAGCTTGAGAGTTCAAGTGCGCCTAGGGCACACGACTGTTGTATCTCGCGCTTCGCGCTCGATAATATATTTATCTCGCGCTTCGCGCTCGGATACTTTTTGCCTCGGGTTTCGCGCTAGGCTCATTTTTGTTAAAACATTCACAATTAAAGTAATTGTTAAATTTGTTTTTATTTCAGAATAAAAAGGAAGCTTATTTGCCTAAGGCTCTATCGGCCTTAATTATATCTACAATTTTTCGGCCTCGCGGGCTAATACTCACTTTGTAAGCTTCATCGCTGTTACATGCTTTTGGTTTAATAACTTTAGTTATAAATGAAGAGGAGAACTAATTTGCTTTAGGTTTTATTAAATTACGTGTTTTATATATTATTTGCAAATTACTAAATTTGTTCTTGATTTCAAATTGAACTTAATTTTCAACAAAATGGATTAATTTTCAAACAAATAATTAAAGTTTGAACTGAAGAAAAAAATCTTAAACCAAACATGGAATGATTAAGTCTTCAGATAAAAATATTAATTTCTACCAAAAAAAATTAAACAAAATAGTTAAATCAAAAAAAAAAATTTTTAACTGAAATGATGAATCATTAACCAAAAAGATTAATTTCTAAAAAAGCAGTTCTACTTTCTACCAGGTCGTTGAAGTTGCAAACAAAAAAGTAGAATTCTTAAAGAAAATATAATATTTGATATTTCAAGCAAAAGATATTAAAATTTAAATTTAAAACCAGCTGAATTTCAACCAACAAGACAATTTTCAAAAATATATTTCAATCATCAACCAAAAAAAAAAAATTACGGCTTTTATCAAAAAGTGATCGCTGACAAATTTCTAGATCTTTTTTGAATGCACACTTTTTGTTGATTCATTTTTTTTCGTGCCTTGCGTCGTTTTACCAAAAATTAAATTTTTTTATTAGTAATGTTATTTTTCAAGATCAAAAAAAAACTACGCATTTTTTAAAAAATAATTCAGGAGGCATTTCACCCCCTTTCTGGGTAAATAAATTTCATCTAGTTATTTTTATTGTATCATGCGTCGTTTGTTCAAAAATTCAATTTTTCTCTTTTTAAATCAGTCTTTTACGAATAAAACAAAAACTATGTTTTCTATCAAAAAGTGATCTGCAACAAATTTGTGGATCTTTTTTGAATACACAATTTTTGTTCAATCATATTTTTATGTATCCTGTATCGTTTAATTGAAAAATGGAATGTTTAATGTTTTATTATTTTCTGTGCGGTCAAAATTTAAATTTTTGATCTTTTTAAAAAATTCAAAAAGTTGTTATGATAGTCTTTCAGGGTGTTCAAAAGGCAACGTTTTCCTTTTTCTGACATTATTTTGTAACGTGCGTTGTTTGGCTTAAAATGTTTACTTTCTTTTGTATTTCAGAATTTTGTGAATGTTACAACTCCGGTAATTTTTTTTCAAAAAAAAAAATATTTAGGTGAATTGTTAGCCTTTTTAAGTACTACTTATAACCGTACATAGAATTCAAAAACCTTTAGAAGTGTTTTTTTAGGATTTTGAAAATGCTCTTACTTTCTAAATTTTTATTCAAAATGGCTGGCTAACAAACTTGAGCTACATTTTAAGACACTTGAAGAGTATACCAAAGCCCAATGCAACATGTCAATTCTTTAGAAAGTGATCGTGCTATCAGATTAAAAATCTACACATATACACGCAGAAGGACAAACATATTCGCAAAAACCTGTTTTTCGGGTTTAAAGGGCCTTAAAAAAAAAACATTTGACAAAAAAAAGAAGTTGGGGTCAAATTTTACACAAATCTTACACCTTCTCTGATAAGAATGTAAAAAGACAAAATTTGATCACCCAAAAAAAATTAAAAAATTTGTTATTAATTATTTTTAAAAAAATGCGTAGTTTCTGTTCTAATCGCGCAAAATAATATTAAAAATGAAAACATTTAATTTTTGTAAAAACGACACAAGGTATGGAAAAAAATGAATCAACGAAAAGTGTGCGTTCAAAAACGATCCACAAATTTTTTGGCGATCACTTTTTAAAAGGATGCGTGTTTTTTTTTTGTTAAGGATTAATACTGTCTTCTTGAGGATTCGCCTGTTTTGCTAAAATTCAGTTAATTTTAAAAAACCATTCAAATATTTTTTTCTTTAAAATATTAATTATCATATATTATTTGAGAATTCATCTCTTTTGGTTGAAACTTCAAATACTTGCTAGAAAGTAAAACGTCTTTGTTAGAAGCTAATTTTCTTGGTTCGTGATTTATCATTTTGTTAAAAATTTTTTTTCCTAATATAATTATTTTGCTTAAATTTTGTTTTGTGAAAAATTATTTCTTTAACTGAAGAATTAATGATTTCATATTTAATAAATAATTCATCTTATTTAGCTGAAACTTTGAATACTTGTTTAAAAATTCCTTTATATTGTTTAAAATAAAAATTTTTTGTGATAAAATAAATATTTTTTGTTAAAAATTCATTCTTGCAATTAAAAATTGAACTATTAGGTTAAACATCCCTTTTACATTTGATATATATGTTTAATATTTTCGGAAAATTTTATTAGAAATTAATCTTTTTGAGTAGAAAGATGAATTTGAAAACAAAAATAAATGTTGTAATTTGTATATAAAGAGCATATAACGCGGAATGCAAAGCGCACGATACATGTATTTTAAAACGCGATTTGCGACGAACAAATCGCGTTTTGTAAGCAACACTTTTTTCAAACTTTTTTTTTTCTTTTATATGGTGCACAGAACCGAGCATGGGGCGCGAGGTTTAAATGATTTTTAAATCAAATATCGACGGCGAAGCGCGAGTGGCCGAATAAAAATGTGTTCCTTATGGTCAATAGAACCTCAAGTTAATTAGTTATCTTCATTTAAAACTCAAGTAATTAAAACAGAAGCTTGTAAAAGCGATAAAGTATACAAAGCGAGCATTAGCCCGCGAGGCAAATTCGTAGATATAATTAAGGTCATAGAGCCTTGAGCAATGAACTTTTTTTTAAATCTAAAATGGAAAAATTCAACAATTACTTTATTTTTAGAGGTTTTGCCAATTTTATAATATTTGCAAGTGAACTTCTTTTTTCTATCTGAGCCGAGCACGATGTGCAAAAGTTGAAAAGAGCCGAGCGTGAAGCGCGAGACAAAAAGTATCTAAGCGCGTAGCGCGAGGTACATACATTACCAAGCGCGAAGCGCAAGGTTAATATATTATCGAGCGCGAAGCGCAAGGAACAACAGCCGTACGCCCTAGGCGCGTTAAAAATCGCGAGCAAGGCGAGCCGCATTTTTTCTTTGGTCACCACTTCGCAATGTCTTTAAACCTCCGTATTAGGGACAATTTTTAAGATATGCAAATAATTGTTCTGTTACATTAGAGAATATTTTACACAAATACACATACGTTTGTATTTGCAAATTTAATATCACTGTAGACGATTAAACGAGTGCATCATACTCTTCTCTCTGAACAAGAGCGATAAATTTGGTGAATTGTTAGCGCAAGATTTTTTATTGGCGGCGCATTATAACGCCTTAAAAGTTGAAACAGATAGCTATAATGAATTCAAAAAAATATATTTTTGTACTCTAAAAAATAGCCTTAGCGCCGCGTGCCTCTCTGCAACCTTATCATTTGTGTCGCTGATAACTCTATAAGTAGAGTTGAGGGTCACATTTTACAGTTATTTATGGGAAATTATTGAACTAAAATTAAGCAACAAATTTTAATAAACTTTTGCACGCTAAGCTTAAATCTAGAAAAGTGAACATTATTGTTCCTGAAACCAAAATTTTCTAATGGTCATCCTATGGGATATTCCGGACAATTGTCGGTTTAATTTTACCCGATTTGTGTAGAACTCAAAAAAAAATAGTTTTAGGAAACCTCGCAAAATAGGGCAAGGGTTGCATTTTCTATACTTTTAAAAAACTAGAATGTATGGTTTCGGACCACTCTAACCGAAAAAAATTTAGAATTTAAAGCGTAACATGCCTTAAGGGCTGACCTAACATTTTTACGATTTTTCAATAGAGACAAAAATAGAATTTTTCATTTTAAATAAAGTACGGCGATATACTTCTGAGATAGATTAGTGCTTGAATTTAAAAGAGTTTGATTAAAAAATCTTATTAAATTTCAGAAAAAAATGTAGGAAGATGTTTTGTTTCCTTAAAGCGCAAGTTCTTTTATCTTTTGCTAGTAACAACAGGTCCAATTTTCAGTCTTAAAAAATTGCGGATTCACCAGCGTGTTATGGATTTGCTAGATTGACACTAAGAAGGTTACAAAGGTAAAATCAAAAATTTTCAAAAATTCTATATCAACAGGGAACGATAGTCTTATTTCAATTTTCATAACATATGCATTATGAATTCCTCCGGAATACATTTAAATTAAATTCTTTTTTATTTCAAACTAATTAGAATAGAGTTTTGCAGAAAATTTCAATTGTATTTGATGCAGATTACATCGGACAAATCGTTATTTGCGGAGAGCATAAAAAATGTTTTTAAAATCATTTATAGTAAATATTATAGTATTATATTTACCAATTGAGTTGAGAATAACCGTTAAGGTAAAGACCAAAGTATAAGCGATCCCCATTTTGCCAAATCAGGTGACAAACTTATCACCACATTAAAAAGAAATTTGCTTAACAGTGTATGTAATAAATATCTTAGACTTTTATTGAAGTATCTATATGGTATCTTTATTGTTACCTTACTGCTGATAGGAGTGGCAAAGTTTTTCTTGGGAGATATTGATATTTACGTTTCCGTAAATCTTTTCAAGGAAAAACGTCAATTACCTCTACCAAAGCTAGTTCAGGAAAGAAGAGCGATTTTCTAATAGCGTTTTGCTAAAAATAACTGTGAATTTTATAAACTTTTTCAAACTTTTCGTAGACACCTTTCCTAAAGTGTTGGTTTTTTGCACACATAAAAACTATCCCATAATATCCTCTTAACTTTTCGCAGAGTTTCTGTTTTAAGTTATTTGTGGTTGTTGATTGTATTTTCAGAAAGAGGCAGAATTATTTTTTATCAAAAAAAAATTCAAATTACACAAAAATGATAAACATTAGGAACATTCTATCTTTAACAAACTTCTTATCCTTATCAATCTATTATTAGCGGTGAAATGATAAGATTTGATCAAATAATAAATAGCATGTTTTCTTTGTCTCAAGCCTGAAAGCATTTATGATAATTAGACATTTTTCTATCGGGATTATATGAAGTTTGAAAAACATTTAATTTTTGAAAGGTAATTTCTAACAGGCATAGCTCAAGAAATGGACCTTGTTTTTCTTAAACTTTACAACTATAAAAAACGGAAAACCTTTTTCACATTCCTTGTAAGACGTGGCTTAGCGTAACGTACTGTGCATGACCGTGAAATGCTAAAAATAATTACATAACGCTGTTATCAAATAAAGATAAAAGAAATCTCAATCTTAAGCATTCTATCAAATCTCTTATTAGGTATTAATAACTAGTGATCAGCTTGCATTTATATGTAATAAAACATTACTGGCGTTAAATTAAAGACATTTTTAATCCAAAATTGATTTAGTTCTGCTTACTACATTCTTGAAACAGTAGATAAAATATTTGGTAATTTGTTACTTTGATAATCTGTCGGAATTTAAGAGCGAATGGCTCAAAACCTTGTTTAAAATCTTTTTTTAATCCAACTTCAAAATATTTTTTGGCAGAGATTTAAGAAATATCATATTGTGCCAAAAAAAAAACACAAAAGTTTGAAACAATTTTCTCAATCTGGAAAAATTACGTTTATAACTAAGTCTACGCTCGTTTTGTTAAAACAACGTACACCTACGTATTCTGAGGAGACAAATCCGAGTATAAATTAAAGAAATATTTGCGAAGCAATTTTTAAGATAAATTTTAAAAAAATTTGGTCAAGTATCGAAAAATATCAATTACTGATAATTTTTTGAGCTGGAAAAGAGATATAGTGTCTAGCTCGAAAAATTGAAATTTTAAGTAGAAAACATTTTTTTAACATTTATGATTTATTATTTAAACAAAATTTATTTAAAATATTACGATTTCAATGGTTATGATAGCAGTTTGACGGTTTTTAAGTTCTTATTCTAATTCTGGTAAACATTTCATATTATGACATAAGCTCACAACTGACATTGAGATTTTGTGTATTGTTTCCACCGTAGGTCTCCAAATGAGACTGATAAACAATGAAGTCAGGTTAGAGTCGTATTTATTTGTCGAAAATGTTTAAAAAATGCAAAAGAACTTTCAATGTTTACTCTTTACCCTTACTTTTTCATCCTGAAATACCAACCTCTAATTTGAAAAATGAGCGTTTTGGGATACGAGATTGGTGTTTATTTCCAGCTTTTGACTTTTTGTGCACATCACTCTTAATTTATCTGCTATCTAATTATTTATTTATTTGAATAAGAAGTGGCTCTTTATATGACCAGTTATAAGTGAATAATGGAAAAAGAGCGCCATTTTTCAGTTTGGATAAGATTTATAGCTTATGTAAAGAATCAATGTATTAAAAATAAGATTTACCAAAATGGTTGTACACTTTTAGACTGTTAAAATGTATGTAGTAAGATGATAATGCTGAAAATACGTCAGTATTTTGCTATTTGATTATTAATTTGATATTTCGGTAAATATTTTTCACCTTTTAAATGTTTAAACAATTGATTCTCAATAACAAGATGCAAAGTGATAAAAATTTCAAAATCAAACAAGTTTTCTTATCAATGCTAAAAATATGGTACATGATTACGAAAATGCAAAAAAAAACGTGTTTTTTCACTATTTTATTATTCTTTTAAAATATAACTGATATGTGCGTACTTTTTGACAAATTTTAAATTTTCTTAAAATTGCGGAAGTTAAACCCAAATAAGAAACATCTTGAATTCATTAGAAGTACCTTTTTTGTAAAAATAAAAAAAATTAATCTTAGATTTAAAAAAAATTGTGCTTCAATAAACTGCATGTGAATTATTAACTTATTATGTTAAAAATCAATTTCTTCAAAGACATGTATTATTTTATTAAAAGTTTTCATCACTTTTTAACTACGGGATCTGATGAGAAATTAAAAGTTTTCAAAAATGAAATTATATTAGCTACTATAGAGGTTAAATTTGAACTCTTGTATCGATTTATTATCTTTAAAGTATTTACAATAAGGAAGGAACTTTTTATCTGACCACGTATGTTTGAAATTTCAAAATCTATTCTTTTGGGCACACTTTTACATATTCAATTGACTTGAAACCTTGCGAACATACGTATTTCCGATAACAATTCAATTTTTTATTGAATTAGAGTTGACTGAGCCCTTGTATTTCGTACCGCCCCTTCCCCATGTCCGCCTTGGCTGGACTTGCATACTGTAAGAAAACCAGAAGCATATGGCTATCTATAAAACAGATCCAACCGGAAGTTAAAAGTCTTTCGCAACTGTAAGAAAACCAGAAGCATATGGCTATCTATAAAACAGATCCAACCGGAAGTTAAAAGTCTTTCGCATCAAGCTCTATGTAACGTGCGTGGATTTTTAGAAAGAAATTTTTTTTCAAAAATGGCTAAAGCATCTTATAAATGCAGCATATGACAAGTATAGTATTAGTCTATCTCTAAGAAAAGTTGAATCAATTAATTTCATTAGGTAAATTATTGTGGTTTACACGCTTTACTTTATAATTAACTGTGATATTTTTACTGCACACCACAGGAATATCTCTAACTTCATCTTTTGTTAATAGCGCAATCTTGCCGCTTATTATGTTTATTCTTGCCCTTCGAGCGCTACCACTTTTTGTGCCTCTATGTGTATACCTTTCAGCAAGAACATTGCTTGCGTCTAGTACTGCAAAGATGTCACCATCGACTGTGATAGTACAATTAGTTCATGATTTGGGACAGGTACATAGTAAAGTATAGGTTAAAGAAAGAAAATATGATGACTTAGAGAAAAGTGTATCTTTGAAATTCAAATACCCGTCGCGGATTCTTTTTGGAAGTAACCCGAATGAGTTTGAGCTGGTTAAGTTCTTATTGATGTCCGACCGCGAAAGCAATCTTGTAAGGTGGAGCCATGAACCTGGAAAGGGGACCCCTGGGCATAGTACGAAGCGACCTAGATCCGTCAGAAAGGGGAGGCTCGATAGAAGATGGACACTTGACCGGCGAATGAAGTATGGTCGGAAGAAGAGGCCGGTCAGGAGAAAGTGGCCTGCCTGATGAAGAAGAACATTTGGAACAAGGCTCTGTAAGAATAGGCTTGCCCTTAGGTGAACACTCTGACTGTTAACCTTTACCTGCAAGAATAAACAGAAGATTTATTTATTTAATGTATGTATGCTATATAATGAGATCCATTTAACAAAACTGAAAGGCATCCCTGAGGTGATTGAGGTAAGATTGTACCAAAAAAACTTATGACAAGTTGAAACCACAATACTTAGGGATAAACAATCCCGAAGGGTCCAGAAAAATTAGTATGATTAATTTTTCTTTGCAGATCACGACGCGCCTTTAAGCACGTCTTGAAGTTATATATAATTTTTGCAGCCAAAATTATTTAAATGAATACATAGCGTCTTGTCGTCCTGAAATTCATGATGACTACTTCAATATTTTTTATAAGCTTGGCTAGTCGTCCCGAAAATTTGGGACGATTAGCCCATCCCCTTTTCCAAGTTCTTCAATTTCTTGGGACGACTAGACACAGTCAAATAAATATTAAGAATATGAAAAATAAATTTTAAGAAATAATATCTCAGTGAATAGGGTTACAATTTGAATACTTAAAATAGGTATAAAATAGTATTAAAAAAAATCGCTTTAATCTGCTGGGTCAATGGGATATGAACGGCTATTCACAAATTCAGAGCATGGGGCATACGACTCAATATTAGCTAAAAAATCATGTCACAAAGATATTTACAGAAATAATATCACAGAAAAATTCACTACATAATCTCACTAAAGATTCTCTTGGTTAAAGACAAAAGGCTCACACTTACCCATACCCTTACTTGCCATATGGCAAAGAAAACCTTAAAAAGATTTAAATTGCTTTTTGGGCAAATGATAAAAAATTGCTTTTTGTCCAAAAAATTACATATATCGGATCTTCAGGGCTTACCAAATTTTTTTAATTATGGGCCTACAACCAAAACTAAGAGCTTCAAGGTCTAAAAAATTAAACATTATGGATTTTTTAGAAAAAAATTCATATTGAATTCATGCTTATTTCGGACAAACATAGATAGTATTTAAAAAGCATAGTTAATGAAATAGAGGCGGATTACGTCAGACAAACTCCTATTCGCTGGAAGCTTGAAAATATTTCTTAGATTAAATATAGTACATACAGCAGTATTATATATTCCAAAAGAATTCAGCTTGACCACTAAGAGATCTACCAGAGTATAAACGTTCCCCACTTTTTCCGGTTACGAAAAACTCATAAATGCATCAAAGAAGACTATGCTTAACACGTATACAATGAATTTTTTATTGTTTTGTTAGCGTATGTATATAGTTATTAACCCAGTCAAATTTTTAAAAATCACAGCAATTCTTGTGATTAGCGCTACAACAAAAATGTGACACCTGTCTCTAATTTTGAAACTATTTACAAGTATTGTGGACATCTTCTCGGAGGTTTATACATAAGAGTTTATTTACATGATAACTATCCTATAATAGCTTCATAAATATGGATATTATTAAAAAAGTATTTGTTTGTTAATACAATTATTTAATAATTCTTTTCTCGCCCTAAACCAGTGACGGCAAGGCATTTGTGGGCACAGGGAGCAATGCCCCCACCAGGAATCGACTAGAGAGGGGCAAAGTATTGATTTTTAATACATTTGGTAACATTTGTGAAATTATAGAAATATTTGAAAAATTTGTAAAGTCTTTATAAAATCTTTCCAATCCATGCAAATTCTTTGCGAAATCTGTAAAATCTTCATGACATCTTTAAGAAAGCATTGAAATCTCCGTGCAATCTTTAAAATCAATCTGATATCTTTGTGAAATATTTGAAATCGTTGTTAAATCTCCAAAACCTTTAAGTGATTATTGTAATACTTGAGAAATATTTAAAAATCTTTGCGAAATACTTAAAACATTTTGTAATACTTGTGAAGTCATTGAAATCTTTGGGAGATTATCGCAAACTTTATACAATCTTTCTAATCTGTCTAAACTCTTTGCGAAATATTTAAAAATCTATGGCAAATCATTAAAATATTTGTGAAATCCTTGTGAAATCTTCAGAAATCTTTGCGAAATATTTTATAATATTCGTAAAATTATTTAAAATCTCTTATAAATCCTTGGAGAATCATAAAGATCTTTGTGCACTCTTTAAAATTCATAAAAAATTTTTGTGAGATAATTTAAATCTTTGAGAAGTATTTAAAATCTTCCTTGAATCTTTATGAAATCATTTGAATATTTGTAATACCTTTGTGAAGTCTATTTAATCTATCCGAAATCTTTGCGAAATATTTGAATTCTTTGCGATCCTTAGAAAAGCATTGAAATATTTGTAAAACCTTGCTTACCTCTTAAGGTATCTTTATAAAAAATATAAAATATTTGATAAATTATGGTAATATTTGTGAAATTAACGAAATTTTTAAAATCTTTGTGAAATACTTTAAATCTATTTAGAACCTTCGCGAAATATTTAAAATATTTGTGAAATCTTTGAAAGCTTTCAGAAATCATTAAAATCTTTCTAAAGTCTTTCTCAAATTTTTGAAAATCTCTGCGAAATATTTTAAATATTTTTATAAATATCTGATAATTTTTGTAGAATTATTAAAATCTTTGCGTAACCTTTTCAAAATCATTGAAACCTTCATGAATTTGTAAAAGCTCGTAGAAATAATTAAAATTTTAGTAAACTATTGAAAAATCTTTTACGAAATCTTTTGAATTCATCGGAAATCTTTGCTAAATTTTTTAAATGTTTAAAAAATAATTTAAATCTTTGTAAAATCTTTGGGAAATCTCCGAAATATTTGTGCGCTTTTAAAAATCTTTTGAAAATTTTTGTAAAACAATTTATGTATTTCGGAAATGTTTTGATTCTATCGGAAATCTTTGTGAAAATTTCTGACTTTTTTTAAATCTTCGGAAAATCGTTTCAATTTTCGTGAAATATTTCGTTATCTTTGAAAATATTTGTCAAATATTTAAACTTTTTTTGAAATATTGAGTAATATTTCAGAAATTTTGTCAAATCTCAAAAAAATCATTGTAGTTGTTGTGAAATCTCAATATTCTTTTCTAAATCTGTTATAAATATTTAAAATCTTTGCGAAAACTTTGGGAAATTATTGAAATCATTGTGCAGTTTCCGAAATATTTCGGTAATGTTTGCAAAAACTTTAAAATTTTTGCAAAATCTTTGGGATATTATTTGAATATTCGTGTAATCTTTAAAATCTGCCTTCAATCTTAACGAATTTTCATAGATTTTTGTGAAATCATTAAAATCTTTATAAAAATCTTTTGGAAGCTTTGCAAAATATTTGAGATACTTTCAAAGTCTTTGCAAAATATTTGGAGTCTTTGTGGAATATATGGAAAATCATATGAATTTATTATTTGTTATTAATGTAAAATTTTTACGTAGTGTAATATCATTATGCTGTGTACAAATAGTGCTATTAAATATTATAAGTCAATGACCCTGCCCCCGCCTAGAAAAGAAGGCTTCGCCGCTTCTGCTTTAGACGCCTTGAATATATTTAACGACGTATCACAGAGAAAATAGTCACTATTCACAAATTTTTATTTTTTGGGTCATTGTCGTTATTGATAGTGCTTAAAAAAAAAATTCAATGATTTGAATTTGTAAAATACAAAAATATCTTGCAATACAAAAGCTGTGTCAATAACTAAACTTTTGAATTTGATCCCTTCATTCTTATCGACAAAAGTAAAAAGGGTACATGAAACACCTATAAGAATATTTTATTAATGAAAAATACATCTGAAACTTTGCCTTATTTAATTTTCAAAAATTAAATCGAATAAATAATATTATTTAGAATTCAAAGGTTATTTATTTAATTCTGAAGAGTCTATATCTTCTTGAAATCTTTGCCTGATATACGTGATTTTGTTAGAGACAGAGTGTTTGATAAGCATTTTGATGTTATCTGATGATAACATTTGATTATAATCTGATTTTGCGGCTTTTCAGTATACGCTACTTT
>JAUELO010086978.1:0-15019 GCA_032357855.1 Amphibolips quercusostensackenii | reverse complement strand
TCACATAATCTATAACTGGACAATACTTCTAAATATACAATCAACTTATAATTTTGCAAACATACTTTTGTATTGTGGTCCATGTAATGCAAGAAATTTTTTTTTAAGCTGCTTCTTTGAGATTAGATAAGGAACGCATCTTATTACTTTAGTATATGACAAGTTAGTAGAAACCTATTACTAGGAGGAGTATGAATCTAAAGAAAAACCCAAAAGGTGAAAGGTCCTTTTGTTATTCTTTCATTTTTTAAATTGAATTAATGGTCTAGAGAACTGGGATCAAAGCACTCGACTTTAAAATTAAGTAGAATTTTGTTATAGCAGACTACTAGAACTTTGCTTTAATTATTTTTTTCCACTAGCATAATTTTGTCGCCTTCAAAGTTTTTACCGGCTGTTGATAATATAATTTTTTTTCGGGTGGGCATGGAAACAAAGACATTTTTACCATTTTTTTAGCATGATTTGGACTAAGGCGGACAAAGCCAGTTCGCGGAAAAAAACATTTTTCAGTAGCGCTTTGCTAAAAATAACTGTGAACCTTGTAAACTTTTTACAAATTTCGCAGACACCTTTCCAAAAGTGTTGAACTCTTGCACACAATAAAACTCTCGCATAATGTCCTCTTAACTTTTGTCAAAGTTTCCGTTTCAAGATAGTTGTGGTTATGGATACTATTTTTTAAAAGGGGGGGTATGATTTTCATAAACATAGTATAAATCATACAAAAATAATATACATGGAAAAAACTTTATCTTCAACGAACTTGTAATTCTTATCGCTCTATTATTAGCGGTGAATTGATGAGATTTGATTGAATGATAAGTAACTTGTTTCCATTTTTTCAAGTCTCGAAGCATTCATGATAATTAGAAAATTTTCGATCAGGATTAAATGTAGTTTGAGAAACATTTTATTCTTAAAAGGTAATTTATAACAGAAACAGCTGGAAAATAGACTTTGTTTTTTGTTATCTTAACAACTATGAACAACGGAAAACCTTTCTCACATTCCTTAAAAGACGTGGCTCATCATAATTTATATGACCGTCAACTGCTAAAAATAACGTAATGCTGTTATTTCATGAAAATAAAAGAAATCTGAACCTGAAGCATCTTAATAAATCTGTTATTATGTATTAATAACTTATGGTTGGCTTGCTTATTCATACAATAGAAGTTTACTGAAATTAAATAGAATAAAATATTAATATAAAATTGATTTATTTCTGCTTACTACAATCTTAAGAAACTTGATAATATATTTGATACTATCTTACTTTAATAACTTTTCCGAATTTAAAAGTAAATAGTTCAGAACCTGCTGCAAAATCTTTTTTTTTTGCTTTGATATCGAAATATCTTGTGGCGGAGATCCAAAAAATATCATGTTCTACCTAAAAAAAACCACAAAAATTCCAAACAATTTTTTTTTGAATTTTTTAAAATTACGTTTATAATTGATTCTATCCTCGTTTTGTTGAAACGACGCACACCTTCGTTTTTTACGCAAAAAAATACGAGTACAGCATACAAAATATTCGTCTATCTTGAAAAATAAAAATTTTAAATACAAAACATTTTTTTCAACAATAATGATTCATTCTTTAAACAAAATTTATTTGAATTAGAATTTTATTGTCAATGATATCAGTTTCTAAGTTCTAATGTTCTAATCATAATTCTGGTAACCACTTTATATTATGACCTAAGCTCTCAACTGACATTGAGATTTTGTGTATTGTTCCCATCATAGGTCTCCAAATAAGACAGATAAATAATGAAGTCAGATAGAAAGTGTTTTTTTTTAATTAAAAATATTTTAACAAATAAACAATAACTTTAAATAGTCACTCTCATAAGACTCCTTGGTTATTCTCAGAAACTAAAATATAATTTGGAAAATGAGAGTTTTGCGATATACTGGTGTTTATTACTCCTTTTGATTTTTTGTGCACATCACTACTCATTGATCTGCTATATACTTATTAACTTTCTAAATAATTTGTGACTCTTTAAAAGACCGATTATTAGTATGCAATTATAAAAGATCGACCTTTCTTAGTTTCGATGAGATTTAGAGTTTATGTAAAGCATCAATGTATTTGAAATAACATTTACTTATTTGATTGAACAATTCAAGACTGTTGGAATGTACATGTCTCGTAATCTGATAACACTAAAAATATGAATTTTTTCCTCTATTTCATTTCTTATTTCATATTTTGTAAAATATTGCTTACCATTTGATCGTTTTAACAATTGATTCTCAACAACAAGATGCAAAGTGATGAAAATTTCAAAATGAAATAAGTTTTCTTATCGATGCAAAGAATCAAATTATTCATAATGAGAAGTACGGAATTTTTTAAACAATCATAACGTTTTTGAATATATAGGTAGGCATACTAAAATGAAAAAAACTTGTCTTTTCACTATTTGATTATTCTTTGAAAATATTACCAATATGTATGGACTTTTTCGCAAATTCAAAATTTTCTTCAAAATGCGAGAGTTAAACACAATTAATAATCATTTTGAATTTAATAGGAGAACCTTTTCTCATAAATTCAAATCAATTATGCTCATGTTGAAAAAAATTTGTGTTTGAATTAAGTGCATGTGAATTATAACTTATTATTATTGAAATTAATTTTTTATAGGCATGCTTCATTTACAAAAAGTTTTTATCATTTTTAAACTAAGGAATCACATAAGAAATTAAAAGTTTTCTAAATTATAATAATAGTAGCTATTATAAATGTGAAAATAAAAACGCTTGTATTGATTTTTATTCCTAAAGACTTTCAAATAACGAAAACATTTTTTATATGACCACGTATGTTTTGAATTTCAAAATCAATTCTTCAGACCGCACTTTTACATATTCAGTTGACTTAAAACTTTGCACACTTTCACGTTTTTGATTAAAACTAAATATTATATTGAATTTGAGTTGACCAACACCTTGTCATTCTTACTCCCAACCCCCTGTTCGCCTTGGCTGGATTTGCATACTGTCACAAACAAAAAGCATATGGGTATCTATAGAATGGATCTAACCGAGAGTTGAAAGTCTATCGCATCAAGCTCTATGTAACGTATGTAGATTCTTGCAAAGCTATTTTTCTTAAAAATCGCTAAAGTATTATATAAGTTCAGCATATGACAAATATGATATTAGTCAATCACTAAGAAAAGTTAAATTATCAAATTTAATAAATTCGAGGATTGTAGCTAACACGCTCTACTCTATAATTAAGTGTGATATTTTTACCGCGCCTTCAGGAATATCTCTAATTTTATTATTTGCCGATTACGCAATCTTGCCGTTTATCACGTTCATTTTTGCCTGTCAAGTGCTACCATTTTTTTAAGCTATATGTGTATAAATTCCAGCAAGAGTATTGTTTGTTGGCAGTACTCCAAAGATGTCACCTTCGAATGTTGATAAAACAATCAGTTCATGATTTGTTAAAGGTACGAAGTAATTCATAGGCTGAAGAAAGAAAATATGATGACTTAGAGGAATAGTGTGTCTTTGAAATTCAAATGCCAATCGAGGATTCCTCTTGGAAGTAACTTGAATGAATTCAAGCTGGTCAAGTTCAAATTGATGTTTGACCGAGGAAGCAATCTTTTTAGGTGGAGCCATGAACCTAGAAAGGGGACCCCTGGGAATAGTACGAGGCGACCTAGATATGTCGCGAAGAAGAGGCTCGATAGAAGAAGGAGACTTGACCGGCGAATCAGGGATGATTGGAGGAAGACTAATCAGGAGAAAGATGCCTGCCTGATAAAAAAGAAGATTTGCAACAAGGATCTCCAAGAATAGGTTCGCCGTTAGGTGAACACGCTGACTGTAAGCCTATACCTGCAAGGATAAACAAAAGATTAAGTTTTTCCAATATTGTAAGTTATATCATGAAATCCATGTAACAAAAATGAGAGTTATCTCTGGGGAAATTAAGATAAGATTGCACTAAGAAACTTATTAAAAGTGGAACCTGCAATATTCTGGAAGCAAAAATCGAAAAATGTAAAGGAAGATTAGTATTTTTAATTTTTCTTGGCAGATAATGACGAAAAGAGACTAAGGTCAAGAGAGTGAGTAATGCCTCGCTCGATAATTTATTAACTCTCATAATCTACCCTATATCCGTGTAGCTCCTTTTTCTTTGGCCAAAACACGACCACCTGCGCAGCGATGCTTACATTAGAGGAGAAATAAAGAAATGTCTATACTTTTTTATTTTATTATTAGAATTCTTGTTGACGAAAAAACCCAAATGATAGAGCCAATGTTTCTGTAGGAGAAGCGACGTAGCTAAGTCTATCAGGCGTTTTGTAGAACCTTAGCCGCATGCGACGTAAAATAAGGATTCGAAACAAACCATCGATAAAAAATTACATTAAACATTAGATCCAAATATATTATGGAGCATTGTGTAGCCTCAGACGTTTCTCAGGCTACCTAATTTATGACATTGATAAGTTATTTTTAACGAATATATTACTTTATGCATTTGACAATTTTAAAATTAAGAACTTAAGCTTTGGGGCAGAAAATAAATAAAAAAGCTGTGTCATTAACCAAACTTTTGAATTTCATCGCTTTATTCTCATCGACAAAAATTATGAGGGTCCATGAAATGCCTATAAGCTTATTGTATTGATAAAAGTATAGCTGAAACTTTGTCAAATTGCATTTTTAAAAATTAAATTAAAAAAAAAATATAATCTCAAATTAAAGGGTTGTTAATTGAATTTTTTAACTTCTATCTTGTTTAAATGCTTACCTGCTATTTTTGGAATCATCCAGAATCGAGTACTCGATAAACATTTTTAAGTTATCTAATGACAACATTCGATTATGATATAATTTTTCGGCTTTTGCATGATTGCGTCTCTTTTTTTCAGACACATTTTGAAACTTCTGAAAAAAATTACGCAAAGTTTGCTTACCTATACAATTAAGCTATGCTGACAGTTGATTTTATAAAACTTCATTCTAAAGGATACTCTTAAAAATCACAAAATTGACATCTGGACAATAATTCTACGTATACAATCAATTTATAACTTTGCAGACATGCGTATGTATCGTGGTCCATGTAAGGAAAAAAATTTTTTTAAATCTGCTTTTTTACGAATAGATAAAGAACACACCTTATTACTTCACTATATGTCATGTTTGGTCGGTACCTATTACTTGGAGAAGTATGAATGTAAAAAAATCCTAAAAGGTGAATGTTCTTCTTCTTGGTTACTTATTTTTTAGAATTTAATAATTGGTCTAGAGAATTGAGAT
Source organism: Amphibolips quercusostensackenii (assembly GCA_032357855.1). Lineage (NCBI taxonomy): Eukaryota > Metazoa > Arthropoda > Insecta > Hymenoptera > Cynipidae > Amphibolips > Amphibolips quercusostensackenii. The sequence goes on along the minus strand of JAUELO010086978.1, from coordinate 9,709 downwards.
TAATGCGCCTAACTTTGAAATTAAGTAAGATTTTGACATGGGGATAAATACATTTTCCCCGCAAGCAACTGAATTAGCTCATCCGCTAGAAAAGTGTATTTTTAAATTCCGAAAACCCTGCAAAGGTTCTGATAAAAGTAAGCCTATTAAATTGAAGTTGTTCAAGCTAATATTAAATTCCGAAACAATAATTAAACTTGGTAGGCGGATCCATAAACCTTGCCGGCGGAGATCTAGACCTGACACAAAGAGTAAAGGAATAATTTTTTTTTCCTTGAAGTGCATGATTTTGATACATTTCACAAAATAAAAAATTTAGTTCTTAATTTTAAAAAATAAATAATTTTATTTCTCGAAGCTCTTGTGCTTGGACCTCATGGAAGACCCTTCATTCAACTTATTATATGAGCATGATTCGGACTAACGCGGACAGATTCCCGCTTGCTTTTCAACCAAATATATTTTCTGGTTCTCAGATTTAGAAAAATTTCGTACTGATAGTTGAACGAATAATTTCAGAATAAATTGGTATCATTTTGGACATACTAAAAAAGAGTTTAGAACAGATTGACAATTGTTTAGGCTCAGGTTACATCAAAGAAATTGTTATTTACGGCAAGCTTTTACATTTTTCGAAAATTATGTACAGCACATATTATAGTATTATACTTACCAATATAATTAATGATGACTATAAAGATAACAGCCAGGGGATAATTGATTCATATTTTCTAATTAGTAAAAAAGCTAAATAATGCGTTAATGAACAGTTTAGTTAACACCGTATCCGCTGAATATTCTGATGTTTTATTGGTGTATAGGAGCATACACGGTACCAAAATCTTATCACATAAGTTCCACGGGCTTACCTTGTCCTTCTGATATATTAATATTCATGTTTAAAAATCATTTTTTTAAAAGTAGTTTGGTTACGTCCACCTTAAAAAAACACAGCAAGTTTTGTGCATAGGACTTCGATAAAAATCTGAGCCATAATCGCATTTTCAATTCAGCTTTTACAAGTTTTATTGGCATCTTTCCGTAGGTGCCTTATAAGATTTAAATAAAACAAAATGTTTTTTGGGCTCTTGTAGACATAAACACTGCTTTATGATGCCTTCGTTAACAAAAATAGTATAAAATAGTATTTGCTTTTTAATACATTATACTTTCTTTTGTGAGCCTAGAACACGTTTTTATCAAACTGAATATCGTGCAGTTAAACGATATAAAGCTTTTTTAAACAATATTATTAAAAAAAATATTGCCCAAATAGAGAAGTCAACCATCTTATTTTTTACGATGTCTCAGTTTTGAAGTAGTTTTCGTTATTGATAGTATTTTTAAAAAGAGAAAACACGATTTTTCATATAAAATTATAGGGCTACACTAAAGACATAAGTGCATATTGCCTTAAGGATGCTTAAATGCGAAATCCTGATAATTTGTCAGAAGTCTGGAACTAATCCTCCATTCTCTGTTAATTCATCTGACATGCCACTTTAGTTTAATTTGCTAGCGACCAGAATGTGCAAAAAAATAATAAAGATAATCTTAGAAACTCTGTAATTTTTTCAGTTTAACAGAGAAAAAATTAGGATCTGATTCAGCCTAGTACGGAAATTGTGGTAGTCTGCCTCTTAATTACAAAAGACAAATTCGATCTATCTGTGCAAATAATTTTTTTTTTAGACCAACATTTATTTGATTATGTTATCTATTTTATTATACAATTATTGCGAATAATTAATAAATAGAAATCCCTGCATTTTGCAGGAGCACGAACGTAATTTTTTAGCCCAGACGGAAGTTGGGTTTCTATTATGTCACATGCGGCAAGTCTCTTAGCGGCAAGTCACACCTGCAGCATGTCACACCTGCGGCATCTCTCACCTGCAGCACCTATCACCAGTAAAAGGAATTCGACCAGTAATATTTCTGTAGCTAGTCACAGGGGTGCCTTCCCGCCCCCCACGATCGTTGAAAAAGGGTAGGGAGTTTGACCACGGGAGAAGCCGATAGATAGAGATGCCGCAGTTGTGACATGACGCAGGTGGGACTTGCCGCAGAGAGACTTGCCTCATGTGAGATGATAGGGGCCCCGAAAGTTTTCGATAAGATTTAGCAGTTACGCAGCTTCAAGTGTTTCTCCAATATTCACCTGACATTCTTTTAGATGAAAATGCAATCTTTAAAAGATTTAGTATGTTTTAGTGGTGTTTAAACATGACGCAATCTTGACCTAATCTAACGTACAAATCTGGTACCGACGCGGAAGAATTTTAGATTTATATAAGGTTCTGTACTAATACTGAGGCAAGGAAAGTCCAAAAAATTGTTTCCCGAAAAAAAAAGATTCTTCAAGTTTGAGTTTAATTTGTTGATAGTAATATGCAAGAAATAGAGTGTAAATTCTATAATATAAACTAGCAAAAACTTAGGTTTTTGAGAAATAGAATCACGCATGTGGGATCAAACTACGTTTTTACACCTTTTGCTATAAATTGTTTTTACTTTTTTACCTAAATATTTAAAAATTGTTTTACCAAATTCACAATTGCCTAAACAGTTTTCATTTGTATACATCTTGTTTTGTCCTAATCACTCGTTGAAATTAAAAAAAAAAATTAAATTAGACAATCGGTCATGGCCAGGAAGACTGATCCAAGTAAAAATGCTTCAACTTGAGTTCGACTTAGCGATGTCTTGAGTTGGTTTTCAAGACGTTTATATCTAGCTAAGTTTCAAAAATGAGATGAGACATAAGATAATGTCTCATCTAATGAAAGGGAAGAAAGAAAAGATTTACTAAACAAAAAAACGTCTACTATCCTACCACTGAACTAATTTAAAACGAGTAGAGTAGTACCAGGACAGCAAGCCTGTTTTTCGCAGATATCTTATTCAACGCTGACAGATTTGAAGACCAAATACGTATGTCCAAGAAGGTGCTTGTTTCTGCTTCGGAGAAACTTCCTCATGGATGTTACGGCCAGAACGCAGCTTTAAGGCACGCTCGGGTACGTATTCGTCTCTCCTGTGTCACGATATGTATTAACACTTATATCTATAAGCACAGGATTCTTAGAAAAGCCATTAGTCTATTCTTTCTTTAGATGAATCTTGTACACTTGTCCAATCCAAAGTCCATACTAATCTCTGATGTGTACCCTTGGACGACATTTAAAGCAGATCCATAAAAATTGCGTAGTGAAAGAAAAAGTGGCAGAAGTGTGACGCCAGAGAGCAAAGGGAACAACAAAGTAAAAGATGCAAAGCAAATGATATCGCCCTGAATGACGCCTATCTTAAAGGTGCCGTTCGTTTGCACGCGATAATTCCTAGATAAAATAGTTAGTCTAGTTTTCTAAAAATGAATCAATCTTTTTACTTCTCTTTACGCAGGTTCAATTCTTTAAATACTTCTGTTATTTAGGACAATTGTGAAAATCCTGTAAGCGTGTTCAAACAAGTTATTGGCCTGTAATTTTCTGGACTGGACAAGATGCCTTATTCGGTCAGAGTATAGTGCATTCTACCGTAAGTCACTGCGAGGTAAGCGTATTCGATTTTTAATATAATTCGAATATGCAGGCCAAATGTTACTATATATAAGTAAACTTCCTTTACCAGAAAATCTTGATACCATCTGATCTTGCAGAAGAAAAGTTCTTTGTGCCACTAAGAGCCTTCTCTTCGTCAGTGAATGATGGACATTTTTCCAAAGATGTTACAAGGTTGTCGCGAAGCTTTTTTAAGTGGATGATATTATTTGTATCTTCTTTCAACTTTAGTGTTTTTAAGATTTTGTATACCTTTTTGTAAAAAATCCCCACTTCGTTGTGCTTGGATAGATGTTCGACAGAAACAGGGAAAGCACTAAATAGGCGGAATCGGTCAGCAATAAACTGTTGATTTTTCCTGACCCATCTATCTTTTTTTTGTATTCTTCTCCTCGAGTTAGAAAACACCTGTATTTTGTCAACAATATGCAGCTTGATTGTCAGCAGCTTTGACTTGTTCAGTGTGTGATGACAGGTCCTCAACTTATAGACAAACTTGCAAACCCTTTCCGTGAACGGTCTGCCAGATATTATTTACACTATAACGCACAGAATACGGGACGCATTCTGTCTTCTGCTTCTATCTTCTAAAATGCAAAACCACAAACTGAACATATGATGGTCCAGAGGTCAGACTTTTTCGAGATATCCTCACGAAGAAAGGTATTAGTATTAGCCAGATCTTGGGGCTTAGGAACCTGTATGTAGATGTTTCTTCTTGTCCTAAAATTGCGATCATCTCACAGAAGGGGCCTGCTTTTCGCAGTTAGTCTTAATGTCGCTTTCTCTTTTCGGTTTGTGGCTAGTTCATACAGTGGCTAAGGAAGCTTTCCGCATACATATATATTATTCCAGTAGTAGTCGCCTTTATTGCGCAAAGGCATATGCAAAACGTGCTAAACCTATGAGCGTTTAAGGCACCACAGAGTGTGCATGCGCATTATGTTTATTGTTTGAAAATATACAAAATTTTTCAATTATGAACAAAGATTATTTTTATGACAGTCAAAAGGAACCTTTTTGTCAGGACAGGTACATACTCGAAGTTATAAACCACTTGTGATCTTGTTGTGTAGCATTAACCAAATGTTTTAACATTCAGGAATATTATTATACACTTGCAATTTTCTTTTAAAATGAGAAAAACATATCTTTTTTGGTTAACTGTCTCCCTTCTTTTTTATTCAATATTTACACAATTAATATAACAGTACCTTTTTCTGTTCAAACTTGTATTTGGAAAATTTTTTAATTTATACATTCCTTTAGCCGCCCACCCCCACTTATAATTGTATAGCATCTGGGCCTACTGAACTTTGCCGCCCATTCAGTCATATGTGCAAGCAATAATAAATATTGTTAAACAAATATTTTAAGGCTTATAGCAGTTGTTGATTCGTATGGTTTGAAAATAAACGCCCTTTCTTATATAAATAAGGTTTTACATTCTAGTATATTAAAGAACTTTCAATGCACCGCAATGTGCTATCCAGCTAAGATTTTGCGCCGCAGTGATAACCGAGTTATCAGCATTACTAATAGAAAGAGAGGCTGACACCATTTTTCTAGAATTATGAATTCTCAAAAATTTGTGTGCTAACCAATTAACATAAGATATCATTTATTGTTAATTGTAGAGAAGGCGCATATAAACCCATGTGAAATGCTATACAAAGAAGCCGTAATCTCAGCAAATTTAAAACTTTTTCTACTTGTATTTACAGCTGTCTCAAAGGAATGCACATTATTTTAATTTTTCGTACTTTCTCATTAACAAAAAGGTATTAGTTTTATGTAAAAAAAAACTTTTGCGAATTACATCAATGTCGACGTTTTGAGGCCTTCTCAGTCAGAAAAAAGAGTTTTACGTCGTAGTCGCGCAAGAAAAAATAATGAAAAATTCTATTTTGCAGTTAAACCATGCAAGATAAGAAAAAAAGATAACAAGACAAAATTCATATATTTAAAAAACATCTAAAAATCTGTTTTATAATTAATTTTTCACAGCATGTGTTGGTTTTGTTTTATTCGTAAGAAACAACATTGAAAAAAGAAAAAAAAGTTTTGGGCAAACGACACAAGCTACGAAAAAAAGTAATGAGAAAGAAGTTACTCACTTAGTAAAAGGCAACCATTTTCTGATGAATCGTTTTGTCATAGGATGTTTTGTTTTTATTTTTTTTGTAAGAAACATTGAATATAAAAAAGTTAAGTTTTTAGACAAAAAACACAAGCTACGAAAAAAAAGTGAGACAGAAGTTTTCCTCCTAAAAAGGAGCTCAAGATATGTTATTTATAATTTTTTAAAAGAAATCATAGTTCTTGTTTTAGCCGCAAAAATAATATTAAAAATAAAAAATTGAATTTCTTAAAAAACCACTCAAGTACAAGAACAAAAGGCAGATAAAAAAAAAGTTGTTCAAAAAATAAGATCTTCAAATTTGTTATAAACTATTATTATAAGAATATATTAAAATTAAAAGGAAACTAACTTTTTAGGTAAATAGCATAAGCTACAATAACTTTTAATTTAACAGAATTTTTCTCCTGAATCATATCTACAAATTTGCTCAGAAGCTCTTAAGGCTAGGATGCTTACATTTAGTTTACATCGTAAAAAGTAACATTAGGAATATACAAATTGAATTTATGAAACAACGAAATAATTTGCAATAAAATTTTAATTATTAAATTGTAAAACGATATGCGTACTTCTCTAATTAAAAAAAAAAACAAGACAATGCAAATAGGTATGTTTCAATACTAATGCATATCATGAATTGTAAAAATTACTGGGCATGAACTTAGCTTACTTGAAATAATTAAAAATTTTCAAAAAAATTTTGGCAAATAATTTTCGTGAAACAACTTTGAATTTTAATGCACCTACCACGCTTATTTAGACTCGCAAAGCAGCTTCAAAAACTAAAATCTACTGCACCAAATTGACACATATCAGCTCTGTTTCTACTTTTTTTGATGTAAATTATTTTTATTGGACCTCTGGAATATTTGAAAGATTTTTCTAATAAACTTGCAATTGTTTAGGCAATTTTTATGTGTATGAATTTTGTTCCTTCCAGCTTACTGAGATATTAAAGGTCAGTTACATTAGCCCAAACCCTTGCTTAAAAGTTAATAGCATCTTGGCCTACTGATATTTACCGCAAATACGCACACATGCGCGTCAAACGAAAAAATTGTTGCCACAAATACTTAAGATTCAGAGCAAGTGTGAAATAAGATCGGCTGAAAATAGACCCTTCCCTCTAGTTTGAAGAATCAAGTTCTAGATTTTATATGCGCTATCGAAAAAACATGTTATGCCGCAAAGGTAACCAAGTTATCAGCGTCACAACTGTGGAGAGGGTATGGCGCAATTTTTATTAACTGATAAATTTTTTAAAAATTTATTTTAACGTTTCGTTACAAATTTGAAAATTTTAAAATACATCCTCAGTAACAAGTTTTATGCTAGTTAAATAGTTAACAAAAACCTCAATATTTTATGGTGGAGGGCATTGTGACTTATGTGTTAAGCCTCTACGGTGATATGAAATTAAAAAGTACGGACATAGAGATTTCTCCAAATGTGCTTTTATGTGCAAAATTAGGTGTGGATGTCAAAATTTGAAGTTCTTTATAAAAAATTATTAGATTAAAATTCAGCAACAGATTTAATAATCCCCGGGAAGCTAAAGTTGAATCTGGAAACGTGAACATCATTGTTCCTTAAACCAAAATTTCCCAATGTTATCCTATGGAATATTCTGGGCCATTGTTGTTTTGATATTACCCGATTTGTGTATAACTTGTAAAATAATATTTTTTAGAAAAATGGAGTTGTATGGTTTTGGACCACACTTACAAAAACAAATTTAGAATTTGAAGCGTAACATGCCATAAGGGCTTATCTGATATTTTTACGATTTTGCAGAAGAGACAAAAATATATCTTTCCATTTAGAATAAAATTAGACAATATACTTCTATGATTAATGAGTGCTTGAATTTAAAAAGTTAAATATAAAAATCTTATCGAGTTCTAGAAAAATGTAGAGAGATATTTTGTTTGCTGAGCGTGCAAGTTCTTTCATCTTTCGATAGTGACAACAGGTTCAATTTTCAATCTAAAACAAGTAAGGATTGACCAACTTATTATTGGCTTGCTGGATCGATACCGAAAGGGTTGCTAAAGGTATACTCAAAAAGTTAAAAAAATTCTAAATCAATAGAAACGTGTTTAGAATGTTGATGTTTATAACATATACATTAGGAATTCAACCGGAATACATTCAAATTAAATTCATCTTCTTTTACACAAATTTAAATAGAGTTCCGAAGAAGATACAAATTGCAATAGGTGCGAATAACATTGGATGAAATATTGTTTGCGGGGAGAATACGAATGTTTTTAAAATCATGATATTAATTATTTTAGTATTATATTTAACAATATAGTTTAGAATGACCGTTAATGTGAACACCAAAGTAAAAACGATCCCCATTTTGTCACACCAGGTGACAAACTCATTACCCCCTTAGAAAAGAATTGGTTTAACAGCGTATGTAATAAATATTATAGACTTTCATCAAAGTATTTATACGGTGTCTGCATCGTTACCTCATTGCTGATAGGTTGTATGGTTGTATGGTTGTCCTTTAAAGATTTTAATACACATTTACGTTTCCGTAAATCTTTTTAAAGAAAATAGTTAGTTACCCCAAATATAGCTAGTCCAGGGGGAAAAACCCATTTTTCAATAGGGCTTGGCTTTTGGCGCTTGGTTATTGGCGCTTGTTTCGCAGACACCTTTCCGAAAGCGTTAGACTTTTGCACTTATAAAAACAATCCCATAATATCCTCTTGACTTTTCGCAAAGTTTTTGTTTTAAAGTAGTTGTGGTTATTGATAGTATGTTTAAAAAGAAGAGGTATTATTTTTCATAAACAAAATTTAAATTTTACAGAAATGATTAACATTGGGAGAATGTTATCTTAAACGAACTTCTAATTCTGATTGATCTATAATTAGCGGTAAAATGATAAGATTTGATTTAATAATATGTAGCATGTTTTCTTTTTCTTAAGTCTCAAAGAATTTATAATAATTAGAAATTCCTAAAGAGAGATTAAATGTCGTTTAAAAGACATTTTATTCTCAAAAGGTGATTTTTAACAGAAATAGCTAAAAAAATAGACGTTGTTTTTTCTAAACTTTACAACTATAGAAAAAAAGACATTTCATCTATTTCTTATAAAACGTGGCTTATCATCATTCATATGAGCGTGAACTGATAAAAAAACTTAATGCTGTTATCTTATAAAGATAGAAGAAATCTAAATCTAGAGGGTCCTACTGAATCTGTCGTTCAGTATTAATAACTATTAATTAACTTGCGTATTTTTACAATAAAACAAACGCAACGTTAAATTAAATGCATTTTTTATCTTATCTTGATTAGTTTTTGCTTACTACATTCTTAAAAGACTTGATAAAATTGTTGGTAATTGTTAACTTGGATAACTTTTCCAAATTTTTTCAAGCGCAGGGCTTAAAATTTTTTAGAAATTTTTTTTTTTTTGTCAAAAAGTAAATATCTTTTGGTGGAGATTCAAAGAATATCATGTTCTGACGGAAAAACACAAAAGTTCCAGCCAATTTTTTTTAATCTGTAAGAATTAGGCTTACAACTAATTCTGTACTCGTTTGGTTAAAACAGCCTACAGCGTCGTATTTTAAAGAGCCAAATACGAGCATAACTTGAAAATTATTCGCAAAGAATATTTTTAAATTCAATTAAAAAAAATGTTGGTCAAATATTCGAAAACATCAATTATTGGTAATTTTTTGAGCTGGAAAAAGGGTAGTGTCCGGCTCGAAAAATTACAATTTTAAATATAAAAAGTTTTTTTTAACATTTATGACTGATCACTCGAACAAAGTTTATTCAAAATATAACAATTCTAATGTTAAAAATACGAGATTTTAGATTTTATGCTCTAATTCTAATTCTAGTAAGAACTCTATATTAGAACCTGAGCTTACAACTGACAATGAGATTTTTATATTCTCATTGTAATGAGAAGGTAATGGTTTTATGTGAAATTTGACTTTGCCGGTTTTCATCAAATGTCCACGTTTTG
>JAUELO010086148.1:7932-29411 GCA_032357855.1 Amphibolips quercusostensackenii | reverse complement strand
CTTTACTTTAGCCTTAAAGAGTAGTAAAAATAAATGAGCTTAATATAAGTGAATTTGTGATTCTACACAATTTATATTAGCTTATCAAAAAAATTACTACGTACTTTGCATTATACGTTACAGAAAAATAAAGGTTTAATTTTTTTTTATTGTAAAAAACTAAGCATCTCTACAAGAAGCTTTTGAAATTCTTTTCCACCAAATAAAGAGGCGGAAGTTTCAGGCATAAAATTGTTGAAATCCAGAGCATCAGCAAAAAATAGAGAAAAACTATTTGTTTGGAAGGCACTTTCCATTAGTTCCGAAAGATCCGATAAATCGACCGTATATTTAAGAAGTAGTCTAAAATTCCTCCAGCGCAATTTTAGCTGATTTTCGAGTTGCAAATCGGCTACTACTTTCCTCTAACTTTTTTTCAGCACACGAAAGAACCCCACGTAAAGAGGGTAAAGAAGATGGGCTCTATTTGGGTACAATGCAATGAGACTGATTTCGTGCTCAATGTTGTTTTTTGTTAGCCATGGCTGAAATACATTTGTGATGTATTTCAAGTAGGCATTAGCTTTCAGGAACGCCTTGTACCAGTGACGTCCTGGCAAACAGTTTTTAAATAAAAGTGGTCATTGTAACCGCTTGATGACGTAGGCAACGTTAGATAGCGATTGGCTTTAGGTAATGAGAAATCCGCGTTTGCTGAGGTGAAGAATTCAATCACACAAATCATACTTTCCTTCATGAGTAAGGACTGCTGAAGGTACAACAGATTTCCCAATTGGTCGCGAACCTTTTACTTTATGCTGGAGAATTGTCTCTAGAATGTCACTTGATTTTAAAACCAAACAAAACGCTTTTGCAAATCGTACGGCTGACATCGCTGCTTCTAGCTCTGCATGCGTACCTTTCTTCCACACATTTTTAAATTCATTCAATCAAACATTTCTTGATTTAAAAGTGTCCAATACAATGTTCTAATAAATTGTCCGGATGTTTGTGTTTTTGAGTGCGAAAAGTGTGCGCGTGTGTGTGGATGTGTATATCTCACACTTTTTTTTAAAAACGATAATTTGAAACAGTTGCAATACAAATTTAAGAAAAATTAATAAAAAATTGTGAAAATGGCAGGAAGTTAAAGTTAACACACTCAGCCGCTGGAATGCTGCGGTTATTGCCTTTTTGTTACTATGGGGTCTTGCACATAATACGTCGAAAGTTTTTCGTTTATTTTTATCGTTGTATTCCTTCTAGCTTCAAGGCAATTTTTTTTGTCTCACTTCAAGCAAGTGAAAAAATTGTGATGTATTATGTGCACGTTCCCTAAGCTACAAAGCAGCACCGGCCAAACAAGAACAATTGCTACAGCGGCAGAGTGTTTTGACTTCATCTTGCTGCTATTTTTACAATTTTCGACCTTTTTTAAAAGATTTTCTGAAAAAATTTCTCAAAGTCTAGTGATCAGCTTCGTGGGTACATTTTTATTGCACACGGCTTGCTTCGCTTGCAAGTTTGAGCGCGCCTAAAACGTGCGGCTCTTGTATTTCGCGTTTCGCGCTCGATAATATATTTGCCTCGCACTTTGCACTTGAAAATATATGTTATTCGCACTACGCGCTCTGTTACTCTTCGCTTCAAGCTTCGCGCTTGGCTCTTTTCAATTTGCTCACTTCGTGCTCGACTTAGATATCAAGAAGAAGCTTACTTGCAAATATTATAAAATTGTAAAAAACTTTGCGATTAAAATAATGGTTAAATTTATTTTTGTTCCAGATTAGAAAGGGAGTGTATTTACTTAAGGCTCTATCGGCTGTCTTTTCACGAATAAAACAAAAACTACACGCACTATCAAGAAGTGATCTGTATCGAATTTGTTGATCTTTTTTGAATAAATAATTTTTCCGATTTATCATTTTTTATACCCTGTAGAGTTTGACCGCAAAATATAATTATTGATTTTTCATTATATTATGTGTAGTCAACATTTTATTTTCGATTTCTCAGGAAATTTCAAAGGTTGTTGTGATAATCTTGTAGGGTTTTCAGAACGTAACGTTTTTATTTTTTAGATATTTTTGCATATAATGCGTTGTTTGGATCAAGATGTTTGATTTTGTTCGTTTTCTCAAATTTTATAAATGCTATAACTCCAGTTGTTGTTTTTATTAAAACAAGTCAGTAAGGTAAATTTTCGCCTTTTTTTAGTACTACTTATAACTGTACACAGAATTTTTAAATGTTGAAAAAAACTGGTCTCGATAATTTTCAAAATGTGCTTACTTTATGAACTTTAATCGAAAATGTCTAGGTAACAAATTTTATCTTGATTTTAAGGCACTTAAAAGGTATAACATAGCCTTATCTAACATGTGAATTAATTCAGAAGTTATCGTTCTAACAAATTAAAGATCTACATACAGATACACAGACTCAATCGCGAAACCTGTTTTCGGGTTTCAATAGGTCTGAAAACCTGAATATTTGACAAAAATGGTGGGGGAGGTAAAATTTTACACAAATTTAATATTTTCTCGAATGATAATGTGAAAATTCACTCACTAAAGAAGTAAGTTTTCAAATAAAATAATGAGTCGCAAAAAATTAATTTTTAACAAAATAGCTCAACATTCAACATAAATCTTGCACCGTCAGATACGGGGCATCACGCCGCACTGCAGCCTCGCTTATGTGTTCCATCAGGAAGTAAGAGATTATAACTGCTCCTGCCGAATACTCTACTTCAATTTATAAAACTGGCTGCCAAAGAATCTTTTCCGTTTAAGCATGAATTTTGAATTATTTCAAAGAAAAAAGTTTTACTATAAAAAACCATTTTTTTAATATGCATCACCCAAGCTTCCTCAATCTTTCATAGAATTTATCAATAATATAGGTCAACTGATTGGTCTTGGATCAACCCATCTTTTCTATTCTCACATCAACTTCAGATTATAAAAATGAGAAAATCTTCACCAAAAAATCGATTTTCAGTATGATATAAATGATATACAAATGATCATGACTTCCTTAATCTCTCATAAAATGAATAAATATTATAGGTCAATCGATTTGTCGCAAATTAACCCATCTTTTATATACTCACATCAACTTCAGATTATGAGAATGAGAAAATCTGTACTATAAAAATCGATTTTCAGTATAATATGAATGACATAAAAATGATCATAACTTCCTTAATCTTTCATTAAATGTATCAATATTATAGGTCAATCGATTTGTCTTGAATAAACACATCTTTTTTATTTTTACACCAACTCTAAAGTATGCAGATAAGAACATTTTTACTATAACGGTCGTTTCTTACATAATATAAATGACCATAACTTTCTTACTCTTAATAAAAATATATTATTATAGGTTGAATCGACTTGTCTAGAACCAAATGATCTTTTATATTCTTGCATCAATTTCGAATTATGTTATTGAAAAAAGTTTTGCTGTAAAAAACCGATTTTGAATGTATCATAAAGTGCTAAAAAATATGCAATTAATTTTTTCAGAAATGTTTCAGTCAGTTTCAAGATATTAACAATTAAAATAAGCCCTCTAAATTTCATCAATTCATCTGCAACCGTTTTCAAGTTATCGTGTTCACAAAAAAGTGTCACATCCACACATCCAAAAACACATCCGGATAATTGCTTAAGACTTTGTATCAGAAATTTTGGAATTTAGAAACCTTTAATTAATAAATTAAAATTTTTGTGAAAATGTTACCATAACAAAGCTTAGTAATTTTTCTTCGTTACATTACACTTTCTAGAATTATTATATCATATAATTTGTATACAACAATGTTCAGATTGTTTAAATAAATGACAGTGATATGACGGTCACTGGTCAGACGGTCCATCAATTATTTAAATTCCAAATAATAAGGTAATTAAAAAGCAGGTTGAAGTGATAGCATATACTCCCTGATAGTGTGAGCTTTACCGTAAAAAATACACCCTCTAAAATCACATTTTAATCATAATTTTCAGGTCATTACAGTTAAAGCGCTGTACCATACCCCACTCGCCCCTATAAATCCACATTGAAATCATATTAAGTTTTTTATAGAAAAGAAAAAATAATTGTTGATTTTATTTTGGCCTTCGTGTAAAAATTCATTGTCACAGGCACGAACGCAAAATTTTCGTTCTCGCTGGTAGTCCTAGACTGCTGAGTACGTAATGGAATGAAAATTATAGAGATAAAAATGCTAAAAGAGAACTAATTTTATTTAGTTTTTTATGTTTACTTTTAATAAACTTTTTATAATAAATTACGTAAAAAATCCTTGATTCGAGGCTAAACGATTGATCTATAATATTAAAAGACTTTATAAAGAGTAAGAAAGTTATGCTCATTCGTATTATTTGAAACATCTGTTTTAAATAGAAAATCTTTTTTCATCAATAATATTTAAAATTGATGCATCAATAGAAAATACTTTTTGGTCGTGAATTCTTTAATAAAATTATTTCGATAATTTTTGTAAAAATATTATAAAGTTGGGTAAGGAATAGGGTGCGACAGAATTTTCCTCTTAATTTTTAATATTTGCTAATGGAAAGCAAGCTACTCGTGAAACAAGACACATATAAATATAAATAAGAATAAAGTTTTATAAATATTGTTGTGGTCACAATAAAAATCTAAAAGGAGTTATTCGAAAAGGGGTATCTAAATAGGGTAACCAATACTGTAGGGCGGTTCCATAATTAGCTAGGAAGTATCACAACCAATGTGAGAATGGCGATTCAAAAGGGTAACTAAAAAGTATAATCAAAAAAGGAATCAAACTTTAGCGCATGGTCATAATTAGTAAAAAGAGGTGTCACAATTAAAATCAAAAGCAGTCAACCAAAAACGGTAATCAAAAGGGTTAGTCGCAGCTTTACAGCATAACCACAGTTGACATGAAGGGGGGTGGTCACAATTATTGTCGAAAGGGTTTACAAAAAAGAATTATCAAAAAGAATAGTCAACACTTTAGGACAGGTTCATAGCTAACAAATGAGGTGTCATGAATTAAAGTCGTAAAAGAGTTAACAAAAGGAGTAATCAGAATGAGTGATCAAAAAGTGTTAACAAAAGGGGTAATATGAATTTTAGAGCATCGTCCTAATTAGCCGGAAAGAATCGCAATTAAAGTCAAAAGGGTAACTAAAAATCGATGACCAAAAAGGTAATTAAAACTTTAGGGCAGGACCATTGTTGAGGATGTCGCAATTGAATTAAAAGGTGTTAAACAAAAAGGACAATCAAAACTTTAGCGTAGTGTCATAATGAGCAAGAGAAGTCACAATGAAAAATCAAAAGGATACACAAAAAAACTTTAGGGTGTGATCTAAATTCAATTTTCAGAAAGGTAACCTCAAAATCGCAACAGGCACAACAATAATTTAAAAAATATCAATGACAGGCGTAAAAATTAGAGTAGAATAATAGCAATACATCATGAAACAGCAAAATCAAAGAACAGTAGTAGGCATGATAACCAATCAAGATCAACAAAACAGCAAAATCAAATAACAGTCATCTAAATACAAAACTCACATCTGATGAAATATAGAAAATAAAATCAGAAATTATTAAAATAAATTAAAAGAATTAATGAAATCATGAGTAGGCTTATTCATCGTACTGCGGCTCGATCACGTGCAATTACTGACTTTCTAAAGGAAAGTCGAAACTCTAAAACTAACATCAACACATTAAAAGAACAAACAATCTACATTGATATCATTTATCCAATAAAATGGCACGTGTCGACCTAGTCACCCGACTGTGTCTAATATTAACAAAGAGTCTTACAGTATTCGCAGCCAAAATTTTTCTCTCAAAATAATGATTTTTAAAGACAATAAGAAAGTGGACACTGTTTTAAACCACGACTGATCTACTCAGAAACGCAAACAGAAAAAAGTAGATGTCTTCGAGTGATTTCGGCTCATTCCTCTTCACGCCTTCTCCTTCTCGTGGCTTGGACGCTGATTGGTGGAGTTCGTGCGGCGGCAGGCAGTGTGTCTTAGCAAACCTTAGTACTAGCTTCTTTGCTTGCTAGCTGTCCAAACAGTTTAATCCACTCTAAATAACAAACAATTTGACTAACCAAAAGTAGCTCATTTAGTCGATAATTATTTCCCTTACACACCTTTAAAAACCTATTAACAATAGCCTGGAGCCCAAATTCACTTTGACATCATCAAAAGATCTTCTTTATTACCAGTAATCCCAGCAGTAATAATCTAAGCTGAGTTGAAGTGCTTCCACTAGCCATTCTGGTAAAGTAAGAATAAAACATTTTTAAAGAAGCATTGTAAAGTCCCCCGCTAGGTAAAAAAGTCAAATTTGGAATAATCAAATGACCTAGAATATCTCTCGAACCCAGTCGACATCTCAACATGAGTCTTCTTAAAGCGTGAAGTGCTCGTCAAAGCGTTCATTGGTTATCCTTGTTTCGTCGGATGAATCGGAATGCCCTAAAGTTTCATATCTTGACCTTGTTAACTATATCTCGTTCTTTAAATGTCCTCTGTAGTCCCGGGTGTCCGAGATATCCCACAAAGTATTTCATCGTTAGCAGCCATTCGTGGATCACAAAATAAAAATAAATAAACCAGCAAAACCATAATTTAGGGCTTTGTGAGTTGCAAGAATTTTGCAAAGTCGCAACTTCTTTCTCCCCGCGAAAGACCAGAATGGTCTTCATCCGAAGGTGAGTTCACTGAATTATTCAAATTTTAACATAACACTACTTAATGCAAATTAAAATCTTTAAAGAAAATATTCGCAAAAAAGATTTTAAAAGAAATTCATTAAAACTTTAAGTCTTGTTTATGCAGACTCTCAAACCTGTCACAAACCGAGCAAAAAGCGAGGGTGGTTTGGAAAAGGATGAGAAAGAAAAAGACCAGTGTGGTGGTTATGTCAAGTTGGTAAGACCTGTCCAATTATTTTTTGTAGGTTCTTTGTCGCTTATAAGTCCTATGCGAACTGCGTTAAGTAAGATCTTTGAATAAAAGAGATGTACTTGAGATAATAGATAATTTATTAGAAAGAACGCAGAAAAGATACACACTTGCATAAATCGAAACTCAATGTAACTGTCGGAAATTGAAAAGGCAAAAAAGGTTGAATTGTCGACCAGGACTCTGTACAATTTGTAGAGTAGCGACGGAACTCTACCGGATGCTATCAAATTTATTTGAAAGTTACTTAATTCATTTTATGAAATGATGTACGATTACTGTTCAGGATTAAAAACGATATACGGTGCTAAAAAGCTACCGAATTCACTGTTGAGTTTTTTTCAAAAACGTTAACACAGCGGAGTTTATCCAGAAAATGACTCAATTTTGACCTGTTGATTGGATCTCCGTATGTTATGTAAAGAAGCGACGGAACTCTACTGGATGTTTGTATAAGCTATTTTGCAGTGACTCAATAGGGGTAGAGCGATATACGATCCTCAACAGCTGTTAAATTTACTCTCGAGTTCTTTTTCACTAACGTATAACACAGCAGACTTTATTTGAGAATATAACTCTACAACAATCGAAACCAAAGGGACTTAGGTTAGAACTTGATGGTTCGCTACTTGGTTCTCAAAAATCTTTAAAGTACGCGACGTGTAGATCAAAGTTGTCAGTATGACTGTTGGGAGTGTAGGACTACGAAGTACGGGACATGTATTTTGAAGTTTTTAGTATGACTTTTTTGAACTGTAGACTACAAACTATGCGACTTGCATGCCGAGGTTGTCCGCGGGACGGCGAGAAACGTAAGGCGAGCAATAAGGTTGCCTCTGTGGTTTATATAGGCTGCAAAGGCAAACTTTGGCACGCACAAGTGCATAAGTAAATAATGGCACGTTCTTCCATATATGCGCGAGATGTTATTTGATATGCGCGGCTCTCGATATTGAGTTTCGGATGACTCGGTGCGAGTGACTAATAGCTTCCGTCCACCCCGGCGGTCTATGATCGCACATCTCCTCTTTTGACCTTTCATTGATAAATATTCTATTTTATACTTATTCATGTTTTCATATATCTAGTCAGACGCTACTGCTTGTTATACTATCTGACTATATATATGTTCTGTCACTTACTATCTAGGTGTTACAAATATACATTATATAGTGACTGATGTATGGAATACATATTATCGTACTTATTATATTAATGTAGACACACGCATGTTTTTATAGTCTATGTATTTGGTTTTGAAGCTGGCATTGTCATTGCTCAAAATTTCAGGTTCACGAATACATTCGTATGCTAATAACAATAATTATCATTATCTTATGATAGTGAAATACGTAGTTATGATATATGATACCTGCTCTTTTAATTTCATATTTATTTTCTTGGTGTAATTTCATGTTAACACTTACAGCATGCTTTAGTAAGAATTTTCTCGTTGTTATCAGATTTATGCATGATGTCATTGGGGCAGGAAATTCAGGTCGTCTCACAGCAATCATTTGGTCTTTTATTTGAAATAAACAGTGATAGTAGTGCCTCTACTGTTCTCTATTCAGACTATATAACGATGGGACAGCTGATGGATTTACGGAGAAGTTCTGCAGCATAAGCATCTTTTGGTGAGTAATTTCTTTGTACTAATTGGTATTGTCTTCTTTTTACACTTTTATGTGTACTAGTGCTAAAATTTTAGCTTCATGTCAGTTGAATTTCGCGATTCAGGGGAATCACATGTTCGTCTTCTTTATATGATCGTCTTTCCGAATTGTTGATGGATATTTTTGAAAGATATAACCTACAGCTTGAAATTTCTGAAGTGGCAGATACTTCGGGTATCTTTTAATTGATTTTTCGAAGGTGTCTCCTTTGCAAGCAGTGGAGACCCTTCCTAATATATCTTGTAATTTCCTTGGGTTTTCGGTGAGCACGAATGATTTTGCTGTAGTTAGACTCTTGGATTTAAAATGTAAAGGTTTACTCGTGCGCGTCTCTTCTCGTGAAATTGAGCATCAAGTGATAAAAACTCTTCTCGGCTACTGGCCTTAGGTTTTCATGTTGACTATGCGTAAAATGTGCTTATTAACATGACTTCTAAATGAATATAATTTCTGTCTTTGTTTTGTTTTGAGACATCTGCACAGCTAATCGTTCGAGCCGTATGGCTAATTTGACCTTTTATTCGAAACTTCTAAGCTCGGCGACGGGATTGGATTCATTTTTAACAGTGATTTTAGGGATTCGGGCTCCGAGATGTCAGGACCTTCGGAGTACATTCATCTTGCGTAAAATGTCTGGTTATTAGTTGGCCGGTTTTACAATTGTTAACGCTTAGCTTATTCTACCTCCCCCCCCTTATGAGCATACCTTGACGGCCTACACAAAAGGCTATCGGCCAAGAGTGTTATCATAAACAAGGTCGATTGTCGCTTACAATCCGGTTCGAACTGGATTCTCATAGCACCCGATAGTTAATCCCCTATCACGGAGGCCGGTTAAATTACAAAAGATGAGTGAAGTCATAGTTATCTGCATCGGTTTACTAATTTTTACGTTTTCGTTTTATTTAATTCTTATATTATTATTAGTTGTTAAAAATAAATGCTTATTTGTGTAATTTTTAGGTGTTTCGGCAACCTAAAAGCAAGTTTTCGGCTATGTTATTCTTATAGATTGCAGCATTGTACTTTGTCTACCCTTATTTTTAATTTCGTGTTTCATACGTACTGCTATCATGCTTGAGAATTTTTGTTAATTGCCTAAATCACGACTGCATTAAGAAGGTAACTTATTGGATTAATTCATGATAGTTATTTTAACTTGGGTTTTATTTCTATTTCTTACAATCACTCTTTCTTTTCCTTGCATCATTGTTGGTGTTTATAGTGGGTGATGATATGAGGTTATGCCTGTGCACATATATTATTGTATATTACATAGCAATTGAATTATATTAAGGTAGCATAAACCAGTTGTTAATATTTTTAAACCTAAGATTAGGCTTAAAAAGCATATACGGCACTATATTGCACACATAACCCGAACTACTAATTTTTATTTGTAAATGACAAATATAACAATAATCACATCAATTTTTCTCTCAGGTAAAAGTTCTTCAAATATAATTTACTTAGAACTTTTAAGTTCTTTCTAAAAGAGCAATTATAAGTGTTACACAATTTAATTTATATTCGTGACTATTTTTCTTGCTTTATTTTTTTATTTTTAAGGGAAAAGGGGCATAAAATATTGAAGATATTATTTTAATATGTAATAAGATATGTGATCGAATAAACTAATATTAAAAAAAAAAAAATTCAGGCTAAATACATAATTCTTCACCTAAAATATAAAAATTCTTGAAAATTAATCAAATAAAGCAAATTAATTTTTACTAAAAAGTATATTTTTATCAAAAATTGCACATCATCAATTTAACCCCTACATTTCATTATTTTTTTCATTTACGCATAAACACACCTAATAATTACTTGTAAAATACAAAAGTATTTATTATATGCATGGAACTGAGAATATTTTATTGAGAATGTCAACTTAAATATATTATTAAGAGAGAAAATTCGAAAACTTAAACTTGTTTTAGGCGCTTGTTACCCCTTACTATGCCAATAAAGAAATATAAGAGATATGCACACACATGTACTTGAATATTTTCACACATAATTTTATTTTTTCTCTCAAAATATTCTTGAAAAGGAGTAAGATGTTACCAGCGAATATAACTTTCTTGCTTCTACACAAGAATGCAGCACCTTCTAGTGCGTATACATACGAAGCGAGCGACTATAGCTTCGCTTGGTGTTCAGTAGATGGCAGTAGAAAAAATGCGTTTTGGATTATATAAACAGATTTCAGTGATCTACCTATTAAGGCGTTTTGTTCTAATAAGAAAAGAGTCGCTTGCTTCTCCTTAATATTATAAGCTAGTATCGTGTTATCTCGAAGTCTCATTTGGGTTCCTAAAATAAGAGAGGAGGGCGATATTCCTTTTGCAAAAGTCTTTGGACACTTCATAATAAGAACTGAAAGTGCTCTTTCCTAATCAAATCTGCTAATTTTCACATGTACATTAGTCACTGGCATTAGATACAGCATTAGATCACTCTTTCCGATCAGTACCGGCAAGGAAACTCTTTGCTCTTCGTATGTTTCTTTGTATTTGAGCGCCGTAGTCGGATACGATTTTATTATAAAGTATCGTGATTCTCGCTGATTCCTGGTAGTAGTATTTAAAATCGCAATCGTCAGAGAAATTCTTCTCTAAGTGTTTTATGAGACGCTCAATGTCCTCAAAGGTGTACTCGTCAACCGAATTTTCTACTAAATATACTTATGAAAGTAATTAAGGACCCACAAGAGACCGAAAGGCTGGGGAGACAAACTGGAAAAACGGGAAACTCAAAGAGCTTTGCAGGGAAGCCAGAAAGAGGTCTAGATGTGTCAGTGCTGTCGAAACGGATAGACTTTGAACCTCATTTACGAGAATAAGGAATAAACTCAGGAGTGCTATACGTAAGGCGCAGCAAGGGGCTGGACCAACCTGTACTCAGACATTAAAAAAGGAGCAAAGGCAGCTACACTGAACAAGTTGCTCTTTCAAAACCTGGATGCTATTTTCGGCACCCTGAAATGGCTTAACGGAAAATTATTAACGTCGGACGAGGAGACCTTGACTTATCTAATCTAAAAACATATCTTGGACTGTATAGAGTCTCAACAAAACAGTGCGATGCCTCTAAGGCAACCAAAGCTGCCTGTGGCCCAGTTGAGCCTAAAACGGCCAAAAGCCAACGAGGTTGTTCAATATTTTTTATAGCATTTCAACACAATTATAAACTATTTGGATCTAATTTAAACGTTCATTAAATCGTTGTTTTGAATTTAAATTATTTAAAATTAGGCAATTTCAAATTCAAAACCTTTAGAGCTCGATAATTTTAAAATAAGAAAGGGTAAAATTAAAACAACTTTATGACAACAAAATACAAAACAGTGTGTGGCAGTGAGGGCATGCGGCATAAGTGAAGCTTTGGTAAATTAACTTGAAAAATTTCAATAAGAAATCAACATGAGTTTTGAGAAGATGGCACGGTAAGAGAGTGCAGAGAGGTAGAGAGAGCAAATACATTCTTAGCGTAGTTGTAGTAGGGGTATTTAAGAGAAGCCTTTCGAGCAACTGCCAATTGCCGCACAAAAGGGAGATATCATCTCCAAAGTACTTTTTAATTCTTAACAAGAATATTAATTCTGTTTGTTGCTATGAATTCTAGCCTGATAGATGTTTGCAATTAAAATTGTTTATGAAAAATTATCTAACAGTTTTTTCTAAATGCAAATTTCTCGTTCGCCCTTACCTTTGGTCACTTTTATGCGTTTTTCAACTCAGTTTGTGAAACTCGTCTTACTTTAACGATATCTAGAATGGTTTTTAAGATATTTTCTAAAAAAATTAAAAAGGGCTGAAAATGTACAGCATTTATAGTGCTCTTTATTTAGGCCATATTTACTTTTAATAATAAATAATAGGTGGATTATTTTGTTTTTTATAAAAAATAATTATCTGGAAAAAAATTTCAGTTCGGATTTATTTATTTCTAAAATATTATTTAAGAATGTATACCCTTGTTTTCAATTTCCGAAAACTTGCTTATGAGTTCAATATTTTTGTTGGTCGGATCGTCTTATATTTCACAACTCGATTACATTAAGAAACAAAAAACAACTTGTGTGAGCGTCTTATGTTTTAAAACTGCATAAGATCTAAAAACAAATGACAATGTGCGTAGTTGTCTCATGTTACTTGTTAATGAATTTTAGAAAGGTCTAAAACATAAGACACTAGCTTGCATTGTTATTTGTTTCTGAATTTCATACAGTTGAAAAGCATAGGATCTTCGCTCATATTTAATTTGTATTCAAAATTCATGCAGCTCTAAAATATTAGACGATCACTTACATTGTCGTTTGTTTCTGAATTTAATGCAGTTCTAAAACCAACGAAAATCATGCACATTTTCATTTGTTTCTGAAATTTATGCAGTTCTAGAACATAAGCCGACCACTTACATTATCATTTGTTTCTGAATTTCATGCAGTTGTGAAACATAAGACAATCACTCACATTTTATCGGTTTCTAAAATTTGTCCATTTTTGAGAAATAAGACGATCAACTATATTGTTCAATCTTCGTTAAGATTGGGCTTAAATCATAGTAAATATGTTAACTTTTTCCCCTTGACAGGCTTCTACTGGTTGTGTTTTTGTGTCCTTAAATTTGTATTTTTAGATATAAGAGGAGCATATTTGTGTTTTGCGAATAAAGTCAGTAGATATAAGGTCTGTACATATACATTAAGAATAAAATATTTTTCCTTTAGTTGTAATAAGCTAAAAAAACAACGAACAGGTGCAAGAATAATTCCAATTTTTTCTCTTACGTTTTTGATCTTCATATACCAACAAATTAAAGACATGGACACTTTCTGACACGATTAAAATAGAATATCAATGCCTAGTCATGGCAGTCTTATTGCTGATGTCCTACTTGTGCGATTGTACTAAGGTCAGTAGGTCGAGGAAATCAACCAATTATAAATTTTTGTACACTAATGCTTTAAAATGAGATGTAAAATCATGATGTTAATTGTTATTTCTGGTATAGAACACTCATAAAGTGCTTTAATGCTAAGAATAAGCAGCTAGTTGTTTATGCTGATGTCCAATTTGTGGCCAAGTCTGTTTTTAAACATGTGCCCAAAGAAGAAAATAGCTAGTGTTAAATCAAAAATAAGAAAATCAATTTTAAAGGGCATATACCAGAACTGAAACGTTTGAAGAAAAACCCGATTCTATTTAATGAAGCTAAATTAAGCAATCTTATAAAAGATCTTAAGATTTGTAAATATGAGGTCGAATTGTTAAGATCTTAATTAGAAAAAAAGAATTTATCAAACAAAAATGTGAGAATTTCCTACCAAAATCGCGAAAAAGATCAAGCCAAAATTTTTTATAATGAGGACGGTATCATTTATTGTAACGATTTGAACAAATGGATGAAAGCTGTCAAACATAAGCACACATTTAGAAAATGGCGTTTCTGCATCGATTTAAATAAAACAAGTCTGAAAGAAGTTCTGCATAATAGTGATGAGTTGCCATCCATACCTGTTATCTGTGCATCATTTTAAAAGAGTGCTGTGAAGTTCTGTAAATGCTTTTTCCGATTTCAAATAAACATGCACACTGTTAGTCAATCTGATTGGATTTCAAAGTAATAACTATTTTGCTAGGAGTGCAGACAAGACACACGCAGTATTGTTGCCTCTAATGTTATTGGGATAGCTGCGCTAGGGATAAAAATCACACTGTCAAGGTTTAGTCCAAAAACGACTCGTTTGAACCAGAGTAATGAAACGTTGCTGAAAACACTTTGGTCTTCAATAGTTTGATGTCACGTCCATCAAATTAATTTTTAGTTTTCACAACGTAAAATAAATATAACCTACTTTACCGTTAGATAAACTAAGAGGCAATTGTTTACATGTATAACCCGATGCATAAGTATGAAGAAAGCCTAACACAGGTTCGAATAATAGTAAAAAATATAAAGAACAATAAATCGGAAGAATGTGCGTATATGCTACAGACGAAACCTAATCAAAAGTGGATAATTCATTAACATATATACACATATAACCAATAGCATTCGCTGCATCAAAGTACATGTGAGTTCAAGTGATGCACAAGTGAATAAAGGAGTAGATTCTAAGACGTACTGCGATCAACAGTGCTTGATCAGGTGCAGCAAATATAATTAGGCAAGTGCGTAAAGTTAACTTTACTAAAAATGCGAGAGACGAAACAATACGATTATCGGAAGACTTAGCCGAACGAATGTATTAGTTACTCAAGTCACTCATTTCGTAGTATGTATATCATCGCACGTGACAGTTATAAAACAATCCTTACGTAATATTCTTGAAAATTATCATACGTGATAATTTCAAAACTTATTGTACATGATCTTCTCAAAACTTATCGTACGTGATCTTCTTGAGATTTATCGTACATAATTTTTTTCAACTTATCGTACGTTATATTCTCAAAACTTTTTGTCCTATCTTTATCATAGCGACACAAGACTATATAAGCCTTAGATTCACACCTCAAAATTGTCTTTATCGTTCAAGCAGTTATACTGTCAACTCAATCTACGAAGTAAGTCGCGATTTCTATCTTATTGTGACCAAAGAAATGCTCTGATGAAGTCGCGCACTCACTTTTAACCACAAAATACTAACGTGGTATCAAGTATTAAATTGAAGTTCCTCCAGCTGAGGCTTTCGGTCGTCAAGGAGTTACTTTTCAAAGAAGGCCGCCAGTTATACGTTTCAAAAAAAACTCATTCTCAAGTAAAATTATACAAACATCCGGTAGAGTTCCGTCGCTGTTCCACGATACGAACGGTGATCCGATTGAAAAGACAGTTAGGATGATTTAGAGTCATTTCAAATAAACATCCGGTAGATTTTTGTCGCTGCTCTACGATATAAACGGAGATCCAATCAAAAAGACAACTCTCTGTTGCCCTTCTAAGCATAGAAAGGGAGGCGTTAGGTTCATTGTATCTATTCAACTGTGAATCTCTTATTATCTCTAATAAATATTGTCAAAGCTAACTTACACTTTCTTTTAGCACTGAACATAGACACAGTCCCCATAGAGCTGATGAGTGACAAATGAACTTAAAAACAAATAATTGGTCACGCGTAACCAGCCTGACATAATCAGCAACTCTAGTCTCCTTCATTTATACTTTCTTTAAACTGCCCTTGCCATTTGCTCAAGACTTGACAGCTGATTTAGTGGCAGCGGCGAAGGGGTCACTTCCATTAAAATTCAGTGCTTTATATTAACAATTTAACTTCGGTGTAGTATTAGGATAGCTATTTTACAGGCACTCGAAAGTATAAGCGATTCTTGGATACGTTGCACGGTCACCTTTGGGGCAAGGCAAATTTCGAAGTGCAAGATAGGCGTTGGTATACTTCGCGTTCCGGCAAGCTTTGCCATAATTGATAAACCTAAAGAATACCATGAATCAATCTTGTATCTATTCTTTTTGAGATGATTGCACAAGTAGAGGGTATAAATCAACGCCATCGCCGGTCATCATTCAACAATCACGTTTAGTACTTACCCGCAAACTGACAATTATTCAAAGCAAATTTAACTTTTTAATTTAGAATTTAAAATAAGAAATGCTTAAGTTAACCATAACCTTCTGGAATCGCCATCTAAAAAAGGAACATAAGAACCTGAAAATAAAAGTCCTAAAAAGACAAGCTACATTACTTTACGTCTTTTCGTCATTCTTCATACTAAAATTTTATATTTCACAACAAAACATGTTTTAATCCAATTTTGAATTCTTTTTAAGGAATCATCACCCTCAATAGAACTCTTTTAATAGATTTATTTAACTTTGAACAATTTTTATAAGTGAATGTTTGTCTATGTGTCAAAGATTATAAACAATCAAAAGTCTTAAACTATAATCGTAATTAATATGAACTGATTTAAAGACAAAATAGTTGATTTTGTATGCCATCCAAATTTGAATTATAATATTACCCAATAAAATAAATTATTCATTGAGATTAAATACTCGAAAGTTTTAATTTGTCCAAGAGCTTTATAATAAGCAATGCGCATAGTTTAAATTTAAAAATAGATAAAATTGTTAATATTAAGGTCAAAAGCTCGAAGATTCATCTGAAATTTTAGATATAGTAGGTAGGTCGTTTTTTAAACAATAACATTTATTCTTTCCTATATTTCCTGAATAAATACTTAATTTAATAAGGAACTTGAAGATTTTCATTAAAAATATAGATAGTTTTGAATTCAATGCTTCTTTGAGATTTCAAAATAATTGATAATCGTATTTTAATCCTGGCTAAAAGGGATACAAAGGAGCATTAGTTTATCAAATTCAAAAATTCATGTTTTGCAATCCATTTTACATATAACAATTGTTAAAAGTGAATGTTAGGCTACATATTTGAACCTAACAAAGAAAAACAATTTTTGAAGTGTAAAAAAATCTAATCATACGAGCTCACTATTAACCTAAACTAGGTAAATTTATTAATGATTCATTGTTCAAATATTTGTTTAACTGAAGTGAATAAATTATCAGTTTTCATTAAAGTCAATTATTTTTAAACATTTCTTATAAATTTAATTCATTCCTATAAAAACATATTGCAAAATACCTAACGAACCTGATTAATCGAAATTTACTGGCGATATCAATTGCTTACTTAGTGAGGCTACGATGACACGAATGGCCAAATAGTTTGCCTTGAAAGAAGTAGTTGAAATATCCCTAGTTACAATGGCAAGAACATGCTAGTTGGAAATTCCACACACGATACTATAAACGGAGAATCGTCGGTGCTACCTAATTTTGAAACTCAGTATCATGCAGCGATTTTAGCTCGATTAAAAGGGTCAGCACGAGACAGTATCCATGAAGAAACTGTCACGACTCTCTGTAATTTATTCAAACATCTAGAACAGCGATCGAAAAAAAAATATCAGTGAATTTTTCGACAAAGTTTTTTTTCTTAAATTTAAAACTTGAGCGTCTTTTGAAGACAAATATGCTAATGCTGAACAGTTGTTTGTTTCTCTTAATGATTGTGCCTTAAAAGCCTTCAATCGTTGTTCACCGGATAGCATATCAGGCCTGGTGGAGTCCCGAAATCCATTAGAAATGAAAGAAACAGAAAGAAACAGAAAAAAAGGTGGAAGCATACGCATTAGGGTGAAGCAGATTTCCAAATTTTTGAAATTTAGGTTGAAATCGTACAACTATGTTGCCCATTGGGACAAATAACACGCCCTTAATATTTGATTTAAAAATATGAAATTCTTTAGGTTCCATAACGCACGAGAAGTTTCCCAATATGTATCGGCCAAGAATAAAAACCATAATATTCATTTTAGGCTTTAATTACTTTTTAGAAGGTTTTTTTGTGGTTAATTTGTTTATTTTAAGTTTAGAAATTGAAGTTATGATAAATAAACCGATTTAGCTCTATCGATTATCGATGAGGCTAGATCGATTATCATCTTGCGATTCCTCTTTTGGCATTGTGAATCACGCTTTCAGTCAGTCGTTCACAGAGTCGCGCTTTATTTTATTTATACGTAGAACCGAGTGCTATTTTTGTGATTTTTTGTCCTATTGCGTGATCGATTCGCAGTTGAAATGCCGAAAGTGACAACAAGAGTAAAAATCGTTCGTGACATTTTAGAGGAAGCCAAAATCTGCTCGGATAATGTTTTGCCCACACCAGGTGATGTTCTTCGACATTATATTTTCAATTTCGCTGCATTGAGGAAGGAAAGCAACAAAGAACCTTCCTCCCAGGGAATAATTTTGCAGATTGATGAGTGCGTAAGAAGTATATGGGAAAAGGCTTTACTTCCCATCGTCAGTCAAAAGCGGTCTTCCCCTGAAATTAAGAGCCTGCATGATGCATATTAAAAACTAAAAAGCACCCCAAGTAACAACACAACAGTCAGTTGTATAAAAGCAAGAGGGCTAGTTCCCTCGACAAATGTAAGTACCTTTCTGATATATGTTCGTACAAATGTCTCTCTTGCCGTTCTTGCTCTTGTAAACGAACCAAGAAAGTTCCTTACGAAGAACATTTTTTTTCAGAGGACCAGCGCACACAGAGAAGGATGGTTATTGGTTCAGTTAATAAAGAGGCTACAGCCCGTCTTTAAAGTCGTTTCTTGTGTGAAGAACAATCATTTCCCAGTCAAAAAAGCCACTAAACTGAAATTGGGCCACAGCCTGAATGTTCCTATAGTTTCGCAAATAGAGAAGATTTACCAACCGAAAGTTCTTTTTTTCTGCAAGCATCAAAACAAGCTAAAATGATGAATTTGTTGTCAAACCCACAAGACCTAGAAAAGAAGTGCAATACATGACTAAAAAGATTCCAAATTAAGTCATTGCCTGTGATCGCGCAGGGATCTCTGACAGAAAGCATCCCTGATTGCAACTGCATTTATAAAAGACCTTGGGATTAAAAAAAAAGCTGTTGACCGATTTAAGATTCGTCGAGGGCGAAAACAAAAAAGCTCTGTAAAACTTGATGAGCGATTAAAAAAGAAAATTTTTAGTTTATACTTCGATTCAAGGAGGGACAAAACAGTCAAAAAAGTTCAACAAGTAACAACCATAACCACTGAAAGTGTTGTTAAAAAGGATATAATTCTTGTTAAAGAGCCCGGTTCCATTTTCTTGGGGCACAAGGCCACAAGTGCAGGAACAGCAAAAGCGATTGACAAAGCTCTGGTGGACTTAATCTCTGAAAACAATGTCTCAATTGACGAGCTGTGGTGCGCTGGCAGAACTGAAGAAGACATTCGAAATATCTTTCCAATTGATGTTCTGCTTATTTTATGCCAATTAGCTTCTATTGCGATACCTTCTAAACACGATGGATGGTTCGGCCTCTGGCCCAACTAGTTACTAAGGGGATATTGAGAAGCAGTTGGCAAATTGTGAAACCAACTAAATTAAACACTTTAAGCCTTTGGAGTCTAACATGTCACAGATGGCTGAAGGTTTGGATCTAAGTGCAGATTAGAAGTACTTGCACGAAATGGTAACTGCAGTTTGCTTAGGAGAAGTTCCAGAATCCCTTTCATGGCGAAACCCTGGAAAAATGTTACACGCAAAATAAAAAAGGTCTGAAAAACTTGATGTGCGACTAAAAAAGAAATTTTTCAGTTTATACTTCGATTAAAGGAAGGACAAAACGATCAAAAAAGTTTAACAAGTAACAGCCATAACCACAGAAAGTGTTGTTAAAGAGGATATAAGTCTTGTTAAAAAGCCCGGTTTAATTTTCTTGAAGCACAAGGCCACAAGTGCAGGAACAGCAAAAGCAATTGAGAAAGCCCTGGTGGACTTCATCTCTGAAAACAATCTCTCAATTGACGAGCTTCGTGTGCTAGGTTTCGAGGGAACTGCAACCAATACAGGCTGGAAAGGTGGTGCGCTGGTAGAACTGGAAAAGACATTCTGAACATCTTGCCAATGGATAATCTGCTTATTTCATGATAATAAGCTTCTCTCGCGATACCTTCTTAATACGTTGAATGTTTCGACCTCTGGCCCAACACGACACTTGGGAAATATCAGGAAGCAGTTTGCAAATTGCGAAACCAACCAAATCAAACACTTTCAGCCTTTAGAGTCTAATATGCCACAGAAAGGTGAAGGTTTAGACCTTAGATCAGATTAAAAGTACTTGCACGATTTAATAACTGCAGTTTGTTTGGGGGTAGATCCAGAATCCCTTTCAAGTTGGAACCCTGGAATAATGTCAAACGCCAGGTTTCTCACTACTGCAAATCGTATTCTGCGTCTTTACGTCTCAACCGAGCGTCCCAGTGCTACACTAAGAGACTGGGCAGAATATGTCTCCAAAGTTTATGCCCCTGTGTCGTTTTAGATAAAAATAAAACCAACGTTTAAAGATGGGCCCAAACATTTATTAAACATGATATATTTAACAAGATACCTTTCTGATAAACTAAAAGACATTGTTGGCCCAGTGATTGAGCAGATCGAACTTCAGTGCCGAGGATTACACTTAAATGATTCACTGGAATGCAGTAAGGCCTATAGCAGAAGCGCCTGTCATACAAAAACTTGCTACCGACTTGACTTTTAAACAACTGGAGGATATCCCCTCATTTTCATGTCATACTCAAGCAGTGGAAAGATTTATTAAGTTAGTTACTGAAGCATCTGGAAAAGCCTGCGAAGAAAAAGAGCGCAATGGCTACATCTTCAACAAAATTAAATGCCAGAAGAAAAACTCTCGTCTGAACACAAAAAAAAAATCTCATGAATTGACTGACGTTTTCCTAGGCGATTGATTTACTCAGAAATCATGTCAATATAACCTTATTTATTGCTCATCATCAGTAAGTTTGAAAATAAACGCAACTGTTCTGTTTTCTTGTATTTATGAATTTATGGTGCAAACATACATACCTATTTATGAAGAATAAAGTTATGAAACCTAAAGAAATTTTTTTATCACTCTGAAACTTTGCACACATCTTTTTCAGGTCACAAGGCAAAATAATTTCCCTATTTCATATGAAAATTTGAAACAAAAATTTTTTTGCGAAATTTGCCCTACCCTAATACGCAGCCAGCATGGCCGTGTCAAAAGAAGAAAATTATCTAGGAATTCTATAAGCAATTGAGGAATTTAAACCAGACAGCAAAAGTAAGCTCGCTTGAAGAACAGGTTTAGTAATAAACTGAACAAAAAACGAGCTTTAGAAACTCAAAACACAAAAGGTAAGTAGCTAAGAAAAATTTAAAGAAAGTGAAAATGCGACGTCTCAGATGCAAGAACAATCAC
>JAUELO010086062.1:4709-18192 GCA_032357855.1 Amphibolips quercusostensackenii | reverse complement strand
ACTTATATAAACCCAGGATCAGATTTAGCTTATCAGTTTATTACATTTTTATAAATCAGGCGGAGCTTTTTTTAAGAGGCCAGTGCATCGACACATTTGAAATCGGGCAAAAGCTCTGCCCTAGAGTGAAACTCAACCCACAAAGATCTTTTTGGCAATCCATTGTCACCGATCATTACCTTTGAATACTAGCAGAAAAGATGAGCCTACCTGATTAACAATAAAATTCTTTGACAAAACTCATTGTCAACTATGGCTACGGCGAATCACTTTAAGGAAAATCCACGTCACCTGTTAAATAATAAACACCTGGATCAGTACCAATAACTTTCTCAGACAACGAAAGGAAAATCTAGCCGACTTGGGAAAACCATCTGTACGAGGAACCGTTTTAAAATAACAAGTATGTTCCCAAAGATGCTACTTGACCAGTTTGAAAGAGGTCAACAATGCAAAACTGCATAAAAAAAACCGGTAAGTATGAATTAATGAGTGAACAGCTCAAGATATTAAATTTTCTAAAAACTTGTCATTAAGGTCTTTTTTTTGAAGATGGAGATCTGGAGAAAGAGTTTCTGCAACCCGAAAGTGTATAGTGCATGTTAAATTCAAAAGCAAATTTAGCAAAGTAAAATTACAGCAAATGAACGACATAAGCTTTTTTATGAATTTAAATCTATTACCTCTCTTTGAATTTCTAATTTTCTCAATTTGATAAACTCAAATTTTCGCAAACGATTGTGTTTTAATTTATTTGTAGAATATCATGAAATTATCTCGATCTTGAAAATCATTCTTATCCTTGTTTTGAAGTCTTAGATTTAAATTAAAAAAAAGAAAGCCTGCTAAATAAATAAATTTGATGCAGGTGAGTTTTCTTATCAGATTTAAAGAATCATATATTGCCCACAATTCACGAGTATAGCCCTGCGTTTTAAAAAGAAAAACAATTTTAATAAAAATAAGTGAAGCTTTTCGTTCTTTCAAATTTTGAGATAATCACTTTAGTATTTTTTATACGCTTAACTAGTCGTTTAAAGTTCACCTCAAAACCTTTACCTTGGCTGCCGACGGCGCTCGAGCCGACAGCCGCCTGCGAGCAGAAACATCGTGCAATGATTGCCAATTGCTTGTAAGAAGTTACAGAGAGTATCAACATCCACGTTGCTTTCTCCAAATGAATTCAAGTGTTTATTTAAACCAGTTGTTTTCTCTTGCTCAAATTGAGTTTTACCAGTGACAAGCGTCACAACCTCTTCCCCGAAATTATCTTTCTACGCAGTAAGCCCTTCCGCTTTCACTTCGTTATTCATAATTCCTACTAATCCATAGTTCACTCTATTTCCGATGTTTTTTTTTTTAGGAGCGGGCACAAAAATTCGTCAGTTTGCTTGCCCCGCACCTTGTTTTCTCGTGAGCACCTGGCTTGGAGTAGTGTTTTTCTTTTTTTTTTTTGTTTTTCAAAATTTCGGCAATTTACCGGAGCCGCAAGCCGTTTTCTTGTGATACCAAGACTCTGGATTGGGATCCATTTAGTTCTTAATAGTTGTCTATTAATCCTAAATAAAATTTTGTTGTTGTTGTTCTTTCATCCGTGGTCTTAGAGATCAGCAAACCGCCGGTCCCACATTAAACCTTTTCTTGACCACACTTTCTTTTCCCCGCCTTCGTCGTCGATAACACACCCTTGATGCTGCTCAAGCCGCCCAAGCTTACTCCCTTTCAAAAAACTTTTCTGCTTAGGCTATTATGCTATTTATTTTATCTCTCTGTCTCGTTCTGCTGGCATTTTTGATTTCTCAGAGGTATAAAATCACCTTGATCCTCTGAGTCCGATGGGATACTTACCTCTGCGACCACAGCGGCTGCAGTTGCCAGCTCCTACTATTGCGGGCTCCCTTAAAGTATTTTTTCCAGAGAATTCTCTCACAGTTGCCTCTTCTAATCTTTTGGTGCCTGCCACCCGAAAAGGATCACTTTCTCCCACCTCAGGTAAGTGGCATCGATTGGAACCACCACAGGCAACCTCGGTCGTCCTCAAGGAAGAACTATGTACCATCAACTCCAGCAAAGACGTGTTATTCTTGGCAGCCAAAGGATTGCCTGAATCTGCTTTACTCAAAACATAGGTTTCTAAAAGCCCAAGTCGTCTTGATTAACATACTTCGCTTTAAAAAAAAAAAGAAAGCTGCTACCTTTGACAGTACATACATCCTCAAGGCGCTAAGCGAGTCTTCCTGGCTCCGCCTAGTAGTCGGCATGAATTAAAGTTTTGTGAAAAATGTGATTTTCAAAAACAAATAAATCAACAAAAATCTATCCTTGTGCAATTTATTGATGTATAAGGTGATTTTTTCAAAACTAAAGGCAAGAGTTTTACAGCTTAGAACCGTAAATGTCTTGCTTTTAAGTAGTGAGATATTTTATGCTCCTATCTTGTGCTACTTATACCTTTAAAAGATGAGGAACTTGCTAAAAAGGCATGAACGCCTTGAGTTTCGATCATGACCACTTCTCATGCTTCAGAAGCATGATTCTCCACTTCAAAAGCATAGGTTTTTTAAGCCTTTAAAGCATGGGATGTTTCCATCGATTCAAAGCTTAATTTCTCTTTCAGTGTGCTAAGATCAATACTTTGTGTGTTAAGAATTTTGTACGTTGTACAATTCTCAATGAATAAGATACAAAAACAATACAGCTTGGCCCGCTTTAAGCCCTATTAGAGGCAATCGGGGCAACTATTGCTCTTGCGGGCACAATCAGCTCATCAGCTTATCTTTTAGAAAAGTCTTACTGAGGGAAAACCCCTTGAGAAGTTTTTTTGTTTCACGTCACACATTGGTTTTATTTTCTTATAAATGATAATGCAAGTATTATATTACACTTACTTCGAAAGTAAAGAGGACCAAACAATTTTAGGATGAGAATTCCAGGAAAAATCTTCATTTTGATCAAATAGACAAAATTAGAAGTAAACTTTATCTCGATAAGTGGCTGCTATATATACTTTTAAGCGTTATATCTGATGACGACGCCTCATCTATTTTTTAAACAAATAAAGTGATAGAAAGATTGTTGATTTTATATCTTAAAATTTCGCATGTCTGGTAGACTTCTTTCGCATAAAATCTTCATTATTATTAAAGATTATTACAATGTGTGTTATATATATATATATATATATATATATATATCCTGCAGCAACGGCAGTGATCACAACTTAAAAATCGTTTTCTTTATCACTTACAGATCTATCTTAGCATGCAAAATTTTATAAAGCAGAAAAATGTATTATTGTATAAAAAGACATAGTAAAATTTGTCTGATAATTCCTTTCAAACGTTCGATTTTATTTTATTCGTGAAATTTTTTAAAATATTTATTTAATTTTATTTAGAAGTTTTTAAAAATGTATTATTGTCCATAGTGTTCTTCTTTAAAACTAAAAAATTTTCTGTTTTAATTTTAAATAACCCAGAATAATAAAATAAAATTTCTTTCTTGCAGAGTTTATAAATTTTATTGGCTTTCTGTTTCGCTTACATTACATTATAAGAGGCCCAAATAGTTGTTCTTACCAGATCACTTGAGCGATCTAAGTCTAAAAAAATTCAAGTCTTTTTGCGGCAAGTCACACCTGCGGCATGTCATATATGTGGCAGATCCCATCTCCTTATCGTTGTCTATCCTCCATTCGTTCTTTCTGCACACGCGTAATAAACTTACAATTACTTCTTCTAGGCTTATTCTTTTCACAGTTTTTGCATCTTTTTTATGTATATTCTATCCCTTTTTCTCATTTTAGACCACCTAATTTCTTACTAATGAAATCATGACCCCCATTTCTCTCTCGTTCACGCGATCCTTTTTCTTTTTTCGAATTTTTGCTTTTTTGCGTTGCATTTAAACCTTCTAATCGTTAAAAAACCTCACTGTAAAACTAGTTATTCCTTTTTGCTTCCCTGTTTTATTGTATTCACTTCTCGTTTTTTGCTCTCCCGCACAATTTCTGCATCATTTTCTCAAAACCAGATCTCTCTATTCAGCCGTACACAATAACCCTCAGTGTTAACTTTACCACTTTTATTTCTCTCACACCTAGCCCTCTGCTCAATTAGCAATTTTTTTTCTTCTTTTGCTTTATCAGACTTTCTTTGATTTTTTCATTCCTCTATTTTATTCTAAAACTTGTTTCTCTTCATAACCTTATACGTCTCCTTGTTATTTTTCATTTTCACTCAAAGCATCAATTCTTTTTCTTTCTTTTTTCTTTCCAGTCTCTTTATCCCATCCACTCTGACTCTTGCATTGATATCTATTATTGCTTGAGCAAAATTTAAACATCGCAGAAAACAATACAATTAAAATACTGCAAATTTAGCATTTATAGATCCTGGAACGACTACAGATTTAGTTCCTTACACTGGTAATTCTGCCAATATCAACTTCACTATATCAGAATGTGTTTAGCCAAGGATAAGACGCTAGCTCTGCCTATCCACCAGAAAGAAAAAAGAGCTTGTAGGTAAGTATATTTGCTAGTAGTTTATGTATTTTACACAGGATAGAAAACCATTTTCTTAGACCCAATGACTTTTTCTTGAGTTAAGAATTACTAAATACCCTTCTGTACAGTCGCACATTAACAGTTTGTAAATTATACAAATTTTTGTAGTGAAACTTCTTTTATGACGAGAGTAAATTTAACAAAATGAGCGACCGAATGTTCGAGTAATCTCATGACCGGACAGGGTCTAGATCAAGAGATTTTTCTGTCTCTCTTTTACTTTTCTCTTTTCTTCTTTCCACAAGGGGAAAGTGTGAAGGGAAGAAAAGAAAAATCGACATTAAAAAGGTAAAAGGAAAAAAAAAGTGTAAAGAGTGAAAAAGGAAAGAGAAACAGAAAGGTAGAAACGGTAAATGACGGAGGAGAAATAGAAAGGTGATAATGGAAAGTGGAAAGTGAACAGGGGAAATAGGAATTAGAAAAGAAAAGGAAAAGGGGCAAATGGAAAAGGGAAGCAGAAAAGGAAAGTGAAAAGAGGAAAAGAAAGAAAGGCGAAAATGGAAGATGGCAAGAAGGGTAAGGGAAGAAGGAAAATTAAAAGGAGGAAAGATAAAGCGAGAAAGAAAAAAAGATGAAACGAGAAAAGAGAAAGTTGAAAAGGTGGGAAAGAAATGTTAAAAACAGAAAATGGAAAAGAAAAAACGATGAGTAAAAAAGGTGAAAGAAAAAGGAGAAATGAAAAAGTGAAAATAACAAGGGAAACGTAAACAGGATTAGAGAAAGGAAAAGAGAAGATGCGGAATGGGAAAAGTTAATAGTAAGAGAGAGTAAAGAAGATTCCTCGGTTTAGTCCTTGACCTGGCCGTGTAGCATCACTGCCACACCTTATCTTTTATATTGTGAGAAATACAGTTTTTTCTGCAAAGTCTAAACTTATCGAAAAAAAAGTCGTAGTGCAATGTAGCGATATTCAAGAACAATTTCTTTTACCTGTTTTCTGGTTCTGAAACCAGAAGGTTTTAATATTTTTACTTAGGACTTAAAAAAATTGTAAAAATTATTGCACACAGAATGTTTTGAATTGAAAGCTTTGAATCTTGTGATTGGATTATTGAGTGATGATTGTTTGATAACGACCTTATAAATCAAAGACACATTCAACATAATATGGATGGCAGGCAGTCATAAAAAATACCTATGATTTAAATTTTATGATAAACTTTATAATTTTTTTTGTTTTCTCTTTTGGCTTTGCACATCTTCCACATTTCACAGAGCTGCTAAGATTAGGAGCCTCCTATTTTAAAAACTGAAGGCTACTTTCAGTAATTAATTCTTATGATTCACCACTACTTTTTCTTCTTGTTTATTCCTAAATTATATCTTCAACTTTTTCAAAAAAGCTCTAAAGCTTCCTACATAAAAAATAGCAATTTTTTATCAGACTGAAAAATTCAGAAAATTGATAAAATGTTGAATGTAGGACTGGGCAAGTTCATGGGTCACATCACAACTTCTTTCTTTGCTTTATGATTTTGGACTTAAGCGAATCTGGCTTTTTGTGAGAGAACAAGTGAGAGTAAGATTCGTAAACCATTATCCCTAACGTTAAGGTCATGCTACGAACTCACGGTGACCCGGTTTTGCTATGAAGACAAGGAGAGCCGGTCCTTAAAATGGTCTTGAGTGTCTGTTCAAGAAATTATCAGGATCATTAGGATTATTAGAAGATCTATTCAGAGACGCTTTCCTGGGCGTTCTTTTAAAACATGCTGATGCGCAGATCTCTATGAATTGCTCCGTGTTTTTAAAGTTTGTTCTATCTTCTCTTTAGTGTGTTGCGCAAGGATACTAAGCAAAGGGATTTTTCAGAGTTCATTGAATAGCGCGTGCTTTTAATAGATAACCACACCGTTGTGGTGAGAGCAAGGACGAGCAGCAGGACTTCTTACGATCTTGGGAGGTGTCCGGTCTCAGAAGAATCTCGACTACATTGACATAGACAAAGTTTTTTTTATTTGTCGCTCACAAACCCTCCAGGAGAGTAATTGAGTGGAAAGAAAGCTTAGTGCTGTCCATCAAATGTAAGAAAGGTATTCAAAAAGAAAAACGATACTTTTTTGTTCTTATGGGTTGGGAGGCTCTTCAGATCCGTTTCTTGACCCTTGTGGCCGGGCACAAAGAAACTAGATTTTACGAATCTTTAAGAAATTTCTTTCCGGCTCTAGATTGAACTTGTAGGATGAAGCATGATGACGGTCCTTATGTGAACTCGACTAAGTCAAGTGGAAAACTCAGGTCTGACCTTAACGGCGTTGACCACTGCATAGCAAGGATGGTTCCGCAAGCGCTCAGTAGTAGGAGCTGCTCTGTTCAGACGTTGCGCGACTGACCAAGTAGTCGAGAGTATATCGTCAGATGGCTTTTTCATTCATTGAATATACAGATGGTTATTTTTTTATTAATAATGAATAATAATTATTTCTCTAAATGAATAAGGCCAAACGGGAAAGAAAAAAAATTTTCGTTAACGGACAGTGATATTCTAAAGAATATAGTCCACAAAGACCTTATAATACCTTAGAGCAAAAAGTTGCTTTAAATTGAGATACCTAGGAAACTTCGAATATTTTTTTAAGTATTTTGAAACATTTAAGAATATATACAATGCTTCTAATTTTTTTTTTAGAAATTATTCAATCAAATTATTAAATAGTTAAGATTTTCATGTCGTTTTAAATTGTTTTTTAATATTTTCAGGTTGAAAATTATTATAGAATTTTTTTTTAAACTTCTAAAAAGCTTTCAAACTTATATTGTGTAATCTTAAAAAAAAATTTCTAGTTTCTTGTAACTTTTAAAAATTTATAAAAAAATCTCTTTTTCGTAATCTTCAGAAACCCAATTTTCACAGATTTTTAAAAATATTTTTTAAATTCAAATTATCTTTAAATCTTTTTAAACTTTTATAGTAAAATCAAAAACGTTTGAAATATTACCAAAATCCTTTATCCTAGCACAGGTATGTTATTCAAATATAGAACTCTAATGTCATTTTTAAAAGGTGGGGTTGTAAAATAAAAAAAACAGAACTTCTGCATTTTTTAAATATATTTATTACAATCGTAATTCACAGAAGATTAAGAAATTCAAAATAACAATTAGGAAATAGACATTAGAAGTCGTATTGAAGGCAGGTCGCAACCAATCCGGTTTTCGACAAAAATGCATGCAAGATCTCGTAATAGTTTCAAAAAAATAAATATAACCCTATTTTGCTAGAATTATTCGTTATTTGAAAAAACAATCTGCAACTATTAAATCCAAAACATTTTTTGGAACAAAGAAAATACTTCACTAAAATAAATACATTTGCATTTCGTTAAAATAAGTTTTTTTTATTACAACATTTTGGCATGTTTATAATTCTCTTTTTTTTTGAGTCAAGGACTTGGTTTTATAAATCAATTACTATTTTGTTAATTTGCAGACTCGACTGTTTTGTAAATATATCTTATCTAAGAGCCACAAAAAAGATTACTTTTATAAAAGCAAGAAACTATATCTTTTGATGAATAAAAACCTTGATATTAGCCAATGGACTGTAATTTGTTTGATGAAATGATTTTCTTGATTTAGACTTACATCCGACCAAATCAACTACCTAATTTTTAAAAAAACAAACTCATATTTTTCAAACGTATAAAAACGCTTTCTTACTCTCTTCTTTATTTTGTTTCAAAAAATTATACCAAATATTTTTGGTATAAACAAAAAGTAAGATAAGGAAAACATGATTTGTTTGAGTTATATTCACTTAATTTGAGAAGTATTTGAATTATTTACGATTTCGTCAAAAGTCGCGGATTATCCTGAAGATTTCACTGAACCGTACAGGATTATCAAGACAACTAAACAACTAGCGATTGCTAGCCATTACCCAAAGTTAAACAATTATTTGGTTGCAGAATTATTTGTATTTTGTAGATATACAGTCGCCTATATTCACCTTGCTTCAGTTGGGACCGTAGGGAAGTAATTTTCGTAGAAAAGATTTTTCTTCACTCTCAAGCCTACTCGGTGCTCGATGCGATTTTTTTCGCTCTCTATTTACTTTGCCACGTGCATCACCGTGCACAGCGCAGTGAAACAAAACAGTTATCAATATCTTCGCGTTTAATGTTTGGCAGTTTTTAACTACATACATACGTTCCATTTTAAAATCCTGTTGTAAACCTGATTATCAAAGAATATAATTCTTTCTTGCATTTTTAAATTGCCTTAAAAGATCTTGAGCCAGCTAAAGCATTGACGGCAATGTAAATAGAGAAAGAAACAATTCCTGGACGCCGAGCCATCGCGGCCGTGGTGGGGAACAAGCTCGAGCGAGAATAAGGGGAAGCGGCAAGGTAAACAGAGGCAAGGTAAATGAAAGCGACTCTTATAAAGTATGTCATTAACGCGAGGCATCGGTAAAGTGAGAAAAATGAATTAATTCAATAAAATTCGTATCGTTTGGTTAAGTCAAAAAAGTTTTAGACCGTCCGGTCGATCCAAACAAAAAAATTGTACGGCTAACAATTTTTTTGTGTGGCACAACAAAACATTTTGCTGTTCACAAAATGTATTTTGTACTGTACTGTCCAGAAGTATAATGTGAACTAAGGATGAGCATGACGAGTAAGCTCTGCGTCAGCATATTCAATCACAGGTGCAGAATAGATCGGACCACCTATCTTTGCAATATAAATACGGTTTTTGGGTGGATAATTAGGACTAACTCGACGTATTCTTGGATTATTAGGAATAGTGTGCTCTTCAAATTCTCCAGCTGTTAAATGTATGTGAGCACCATTAATTTCTATATGTATCTCAGCTGTCACTGGAGCAGGAGAATCAGAATGATGACCAGGTCGATTGGTAGCCTCTAGCGTTCCTTGAAATGTAATGCTACCTTCTGGTCGTATGTAGATATATGGTTGACTTATTGCACTAAGCGCAATTTCATTAAACATAAACCCGGGGACCGCATTCTCTCGGTATATCAGGACTTCTCGTGCTATATAAGATATTTGATCCATTTCTACCAGTGCGGTGTTGGGAGGAATGTTATTCGGAAGTCCATCTGTACCTTATATGGTAAGAAAATGAAGATTTATAATGGTTTTGTATCAATAGTATAACCTAAAAGATCAGATCACCTAGTTTTGAGCCTTGATGCTGACCAGGCATTCTGGCCTGGGACTAGCAAGAAGTGTAACGTGTTTTTTTGGCTAGCCCCAAGCCTGACCGTCTGGTCAGCCGCTAGGTATGGTCTGCTCAGCCAATAGTATATAGCTGATCAGTACCAGTATTTGGGCCAGACCTGTAACCAGACTGCTAGAAAATTTTTTAACATGGGTTCCAACATGAAGAATGTTTGTTCTAAAGTACCTTTTCATTTTTTGGTCTACCTCTAAATTTAACCTTGACGTTATTTTTGCGATAATGCAAACAGTTTTTTATGTAATATCAACAATTAGAACGAATTCAAAACCTAGTCGCCTAAATATTTTCCAATTTCTGTTTACCCTAATAACATAATTTTTATTTTTCCGAATAATTACGGAACACAATTAGTGTTCTTTTAAATAAGCAAATAATTAAAAGTCGATTTGAATAAGATGCAATAAAATAAAAATTATGAAAAATAATTTTAATTTTTTCTAGAGATCTTATGAAAAATCAATGCTCTTCAAACTTTCTAAAATTTTGAGAACAAATTTTGCATTTTTTATAAGGAATCTTCAAAAATATATATTTTAGTTTACATTTTTTGGAATCTGTGCAAATATTGAATCTATACCAAAACTGCCTTAAATCTTGGATCATTTTCAAAATTTTCTTGGAAATATCTATATAATTTTCTCAAATGATTCTTATTTTTGCAAAAAAAATTTTTTTTTCTTTTAAAATATAAAAACGTAGCATGAAAATATTTTAAATTTCTTTTTGCGAATTTTGAAATTCTTTTAAAATGATTCAAAATCTTCTTTGATATACTCTTGAAATTAAATTTTCTAAAATAAAAATCTTTTATAATTTACCTCAAATTCTGATCAAAAATTTTTGTTCTTTTAAAATCCATCACATAGTAGTTACATTTATAATTTAAAAAAAAATTTGAACGAAAATAATAAATCTGTAATGAAAAAAATAAATTGTCAACTAAGTAGTACGATTTTTTAACAAATAGTGGAATATTCAACCAAACTGAAATTAATTCTCAACAAAAAATGTAATAGTTGGTATTTGAACTAAAAAAAAAATTCTTTTAAAGGTTTTAAAAATCTTTTAAGATCTTTTTAATTTTTTTAATTTCCTAAGAATCTTTACAAATATATTTGGGTCCAGTTTCTATTTTGGCAATTCTAATTCTTCTAAAATCTTATAAAATTCCTAAAGAGCTTTGAAATCTTCTTCTTGAAATTGTCAAATATTTTTATTTTATTTTTGGTTTTTTTAAATCTTTTCATAATTAAAATTATATTAACCTTTTTTCAAACCTTTTTGATATCTACTAAACTTACTTCAACTCATTGTAAGATTATTAAATCTTGCAAAATTGATAAAATCTGCTTAAAATCATTTTACAATCTTTTGTAAAATTTTAGGAAATCATTATAAATTCTGTAAAATCTCTTTAAATTTCGTCTGAAAATTTATTTTTTTTAATAAGAAATAAATGCTTGGGAAAAATTTATGATTTTTCTAAATCTTGAAAAATTTACGTTTTTTTTAAATTGTTGAAATCTTTTGAAGTTTAACTTGATTCAAAAATCTTATCAGAGCTGCAAGACTTCTATCAAATTAGCGTGAATTTCGTCTTTAAGTTGATAAACTTTTAAAATTTACAACTTCTCAATTAAAATATTTTGAATTTTTCTTTAAATTTTTGGAAATTATTTTTAATGCTATGAAATGTTATTTTAATTCCTTAAAAAATGATTTTTATAAATTAGAAAATCTCATGAAATTTTTTAAGGAATAGAAATTTTTTCATATTTTTTAATCCTTTAAAAAATTTTTTAAATCTTCTTTTTTTGAAATCTTTGAATATCTACAATTTGCGTAAAGGCTTTCAAAGTCTTTTTAAAATAGAAAATATTTTTGAATTTTTATAAAACATTCGAAACTTCTAAATATCTTCTAAAATCATTCAACTTTCTTACAAAATTTTTAAATCCTGCATAAATAAAAATCAATGTAAAAATCTTCGAGATTCTTTTTTGAAATATTTCAAAACCTTGAAAACTAAATATTACAAAAAAATCGTAAAAAATTATACTGTGGTATCAAGATGTTGTACAAATAATTATTTCAAAATATTAAAAAGTCATTTACTAGTACAATATTCTCCTTTATAAATAATTTTGCTAAATATTTGAAAATAAATTTCATAATGAATTCAAATTACTTATTTGTAAATTTTAATTTACAAAATTTATGATGCAGAAAATTCATAATCTTAATGAATAGATAGGCAAATTAAAAATTGATTTATTAGAATTTTTAATGTAGTATAGCTTATTTAAGAATTTTATTTTTTATAATGTGTTATCAAGATTAAAATAAGAAATATATATCTTTTTAAAAAATGTTTCAAAGTTAATCTGTATATCTTCTTGTATATGAAATTAAGCCATTTCGAATTTATTACACGTAAATATAAGCTTGTAAAACATTATCAATTTAAGAGAAGCCATTTTTTTGTTGTTTTTCTCTTAAATTCTTGGTATTTTTGAGGCTACGATATTCAGCTAATCGTAAGGCAGTTTAAAAAGTTACTTATAATAGAAAAACACATTTTAATATTCAAGGCTGAGAATGTTTTAGATTTTGACCGAATCTAGACCGTCTACTTAAGACGCTTTAACAGAAAGTTATTTTTGGTCTTCTCAGACAGACACGATTGAAAAATTTTCAAAGCGTCGTCAATACGGTCTGGCTTGGCCCCTCTCAGACGGACTTAATTAAAAAATTCTGAAAGTGTCATCGAGACGGCCTGGCCTGGCCCTTTTCAGACAGACTCGATTGAAAAATGTTCAGAGTGTCATTAAGACGGTCTGGCTCGTCCCATCTTAGACGGACTTAATTGATAAATTTTAAAAGTTTTATCAAGACGATCTGGCTTGGCCTCTCTTAGACGGACTCGAATAAAAAATTTTTAGAGTGTCATCAAGACGGTCTGGATTGTCCCATCTCAAACGGACTAAACTCAAAAATTTTGAAAGTGTTATCGAGACAGTCTGGCTTGGACCCTCTCAGACGGACTCGATTGAAAATTTTTCAGAATGTCATCAAGACGGTCTGAC
Organism: Amphibolips quercusostensackenii; assembly: GCA_032357855.1. Lineage (NCBI taxonomy): Eukaryota > Metazoa > Arthropoda > Insecta > Hymenoptera > Cynipidae > Amphibolips > Amphibolips quercusostensackenii. The sequence goes on along the minus strand of JAUELO010086062.1, from coordinate 5,331 downwards.
TTGTCCCATCTCAGACGGACTCAATTAAAAAATGTTGAAAGCGTCATCGAGACGGTCTGGCTTGGACCCTCTCAGACAGACTCGATTGAAAAATATTCAGAATGTCATCGAGACCATCTGGGTTAGCCCCTCTCAGATGGACTTTATTGAAAAATTCTTAAAGTTACATATAGACAATCTGGCTTCGCCTATTTTTGGACGGTCTCTATAAAAAATATCTAAATAATTATGTGACAGTCTGGTGTGATCTTTAGCAGACGGATATGTTTAGGAAAACTTTAGAGTGTTTTAAAGTGTCTAGGATCGTTTTCTGTATTTTGTCTAAGGTGAATTGATTTTTTGTCAAAAAAGTATCTATTTATATATCTATTTGTAACAAGATTTTTAATAAATTTTAAAATGAACAATAATAAGTTAAGAAAACGACAGGCTTGATTTTTAACTGAATTGAAAGGGCGATAAAGAACGTCATTTCAATTGAATTATGTTTAATACGATTCCTAAAGTCTTAGTTTCTGTTAAATATCCTTTTTACTCAAATTATTTTTAATACAATTCAGGAGATATAATTTACAATTTTAAAATTGTAGGTGACGTCGAAAAAAACGACTATATAAGCGCC